>JAECMU010154684.1:0-10271 GCA_016106625.1 Dracogyra subfuscus | reverse complement strand
GCCGATATAACCGTAACTATAATGTGTTGAATGCGTCGTTAAACAAAACAAAAAACAAAAAAATGCTTTCAGCATCTGTTGTCCCGATGCTTTTTCAAAGAGGAGCGTCATTTGAAACGTTTTCTACACTCACTAAGAAAGTTGAGCGTTGACGTTGAATGCATTACTTTAGTATGCTCATTGAGATATTTTTGTAACTTAAAGTTTTGCCTGCTGTGCTCACACTGAATGCGTTTTGATTGGCCTTGAATGGCACTACACTGCTTTTGATGATTTTTTAAGACTCGTCTTGTATGCAATATGTTCGTTGACAATGTTGGCATTCATATGGACGCACATTGCAGTGTGTGTTCATATACCCTGCAAGATTATCTTTGCATGAAAATGATTTGTTGGGACACATTTTACACTTGTAAAAACCGTTTTTTTTCGTGATGTTGACGCATATGGGCTCGAAGGTTTGAATTGGAACTGTAAGATCTTCCACATTTGACGCACAAGAATGTTGTTTGTTTTTTGTGTGTTTTTTTCCCTTTTTAATGTCGGACTTAACCGGCGTTGATGTAAAAGCAGAGGTATCAAAGCTTCGGTCGAGTCACACCATTTGAACATCCATCTGAAAAATTTATAAAATCGTTGGTCCTTTATTGGCAAACAAGTTAATTCCTTATTACAAGCATGTGAAACACGAATACATTAACCACCAAATATCAGCAAACCAGTGTAACTACTGTTAACGGTTACAATTAATGTCCATTTATTGGCAAGTTTGAAGCAATATTCACCAAATATGTCAAAATGTAACATTATTTGTCAAAACGGTCGCGATAAATTGATGCAGAAGGTTTTAAAATGTGTTATCATTCTGATTACAAGCGTACACCAAAAAATATTGAATTGAATTCTAAGCGTTCACCAGGCGGTGTGCCAAGCGTTCACCAACTGAGATAGGGTGCCTCTCTTTGAAAGGCTTTATCGTTGTTAATATTTATCATATATATCTGAAATTTCACACAATGGTACTTTAATAGATGGCAAACCATGTAGTACATTTATTAGAGACAGTTTCATTTAAAAAATTTTTTTAATTAGGATGAATAGCTCAAAGCAATAAATCTAAAAATTCCATCGCCAACCAACATTCGTGAAAAGCTAAATAAAATCTTTAATACTTAAACATTTGGCTTATAATTTGGCATACGTCTAAATAAATGGGTTAACTTTTACAGTACAAATTAATTTTTCGAAAAAGTTTATAATAGTTTAGATATAGACAAAAACCTACACTGAACAAAATAAAAAACTTACCTTTAGCCTTGATGAGCGTTCACTGACCCGTGTTCCAATATTTTCAGGCGTACACGCTCGTACGGGGTGAAATATGTTTGATATAAAGTTATCCACGGAAATGGGTATAATTCCAGTTAAAAGAGATTTAAAAATAAATAAATTATTAAATCATAATAATATTTAAACTTTAAAAAGAAATATCTAAACACATTAAAAATTTTTTTTTTTAAAGTAAATAATTTTTTTTTTTTTTTTAAAGCCAAGATCTAAGGTTAACCACTATATATGACATTATGTAGTGTTCATTAACTTATTGTAACAACCTTGCGATTTTGGGTTAAATTGTGTGAAGTTAAAAAAATCTCCTGTTTTTTGATAAAATCTCCTGCTTTTTCAACACAAACCTCCTGTTTTTTATGGATTAAAGGTTGACAGGTCTGTTTGCTATCCGCCGGACTCCCCAATTACTAAATCAGTATGGTGATATGGTTAAATAATAACAATGCAGGTCTATTGCATAGTATTATATACGCTTAAAAAAAAAAAAAAAAAAAAAAAAAAAAAAAAAAAAAAAAAAAATGCGTGCTTCTATGGGACAGGAGCTCTTTTCTAATATGGCGATCCTAACGATTCATTATGACTAAATTGAAAATATACATTTGAACGAGTTTGCAACATTATTCGCACAAAAGCACCTGAGGAAAATGCAACTCGACTGTGTTTATACAATGAAATGATATGTCTTATGCAAGTTAGGGAACGGGACGTACTTCAGAACAAGTGTCTGAGGTTTCATTTGTTGAAGATTCGATCCTCCTCAGTGGGCCCGTTTGATTATTTCCCGTCCCAACCATAACTGGTCCATCAAAGGGCGTCGCGTGTACTATCCTGTTTGTGGGATGTGGGAAGTACACATAAAGATCCCTTGCTGTTATTTGAAAAGAGTAGCCAAGTAGCAAAAACTAATTTCATCTGTGACCAAGTGTTGATATAACTGCGTTTGCCATCCAATAACAGCTTAGTAGTCAATGTGTTCCAATAGGCTTAAATGTATATATAATTTTTGCCATGTATCAATTATTATAAATACATTGGTAGGACTGAAACCAAACGGTTTCTTGTGGCTCCGAGACTAGGCCATTTGCAACTTGTTAACGTATATTTCGCAACAAAAGTTAGTGTATTATTCTTGAGTGTAACCGGCGACAACACATTGTTTGACAAGGCCTTAGGGGTTCTAATATATATAGGTCTACTCTTCAAAAAAAAAAAAAAAAAAAAAAAAGCAACCAAAGATAAAGACGCCATGGGAATCCATCTTAACCGGCCTCGGTGGCGTAGCGGTTAAGTCGCCGGACAACAGGCTGGTAGGTACTGGGTTCGCAGCCCGGTACCGGCTCCCACCCAGAGCGAGTTTTTAAGGACTCATTGGGTAGGTGTATGGCCGCTACACCCTCTTTTCTCTTTCACTAACAATAACAACTAACCCACTAATTTCTATTCTGTCCTGGACAGACAGCTCAGATAGCTGAGGTGTGTGCCCAAGACAGGCGTGCGCTATAACAGCTTGCTCTGAATGTGCACGTTAAACAATAATGAAAGTGAAAGAAAAAAAATGAAAATCCATCTTAAACATGTACACAGGCATATGTGTGACATAGGGGTGGGCAAAATGTCAATATCAGTTATGACCACCTGAGCCCTGATGACAGCTTGACAACGGCGACGCATGGAAGCAATCAAACGTTGCACAACACGTTGTGGAATGTTTTGCTACTCATGCTGCAGTGCCGTAAGACGTCGCGGAAGTGTCTAGGGTGGTGGATTCCTCCGTCGCACACGCTGATCCAGTGCATCCCATAGATGTTCTATTAGGTTTAAATCCGGCGAATGGGCAGGCCAAGGTAATGTCTGGACGTTGTGGCGATACAGAAACTAACACGTGCAATATGTGGTTTGGCATTGTCATGCTGAAACATTCCACCGTTGATGTTCATGTGCGAAATGATGTGGTGCTGCAGGATCTCGTCTCGATATCTGATGCCCGTCAGTGCACCTGTCACATGCACTAGAGCTGTCCTACCACCATGATAGATTCCTGTCTACACCACGACATTGCCACCACCCACCACCAAAACGGTCGACTTGTTGCACGCAGTTTGGAGCATAACGTTCCCCATGACGTCTATAGACACGTGTGTGTCCACCAGCATGTGATAGGAGAAAACCAGACTCATCTGAGAACAAAACAGTCCTCCACCTGGCACGTGTCCATCTCACTATCTGCTGGCATCACTGCAGACGCTCCGCTAAGACTTAGTGACGTGGGGGCAAAACGTTACGTCGCACTGGTATTCTAAGGAAAATTCCTGCCTCCCTCAGCCGATTCCGTGTGTTTGTTAATAACTGATGGTTAGGATAACCATCCAATGCTAAGTAGACATAAGGTAAAGGCTAATAATTATTGATGGGCCATAAGGTAATAACATCAATTTTGGGTATTCCAGCCACTGAACCCGTGTAATGGAGTGATCAGCTTTTGCCTATGATTAAAATATACTAAGAAAATAAAAAGAGAATTAAAATATAGGGGCAAGAACCAACTAAAACGCACCCTAGTTGATATGTTTGGTAGGTAGCCTCGACGAGTTCCTCACATTCGCCGCAAGTACATTTGTACTATGAGTCACGTATACGGATGGCCGAAACAAGCCATTAATGTACAAATGCCTTGTCTGCACGATGGAACTATAAAGTACCTTCAGCAGACAGGAAAGCGATCTAACCTTATGATCGCTTTAATTGTAAAAAATAAAAACATGTTATACAATTAGTTAAAAACAAAATTTATAAAAAATTAGTATTTTTTCAAATGTCTGTAATAAAAGAACATGTAAGGTTTAAAATTAAAGCTGCATTGTCTGGTTTCAATCGTATACATTCAGGTTCTAAGTTCAAATACAAGCATAAATGCACTTATAATTCACTCGCGAGTTGTTGTCATTAACGCATATCGTCAAATGCTTACTAGCCAGTTACAACAATGTTCGCCATTTTGTAATACCTTTTTTTTTTTTTTTTTTTTTTTTAACGACGCACTCAACACATTATAATGACGGTTATATCGGCGTCGGACATATGGTAATGTCGAGAAAAAACCCAGTGGTTTTGTAATACCGTACGGATTCTAGAAGTCATTCCTCGCAGCCAATTACGTTAGCAACAGACACGCATGGCGACGTTCTAAACCCCGGACTCGTACACTTTTTATAATGCGTGTTGTGGTGTAATTTATACGAAACTAGTTGAACATCCTATATTTCCGTAGTATAGAAGGATTTTTAAAGTGATACTTCAGATATTATAAAAGTGCTTAATAAAATGCTTAAGTTGTATTTATACGGATATTAGTAACAATAAAGACTGTGAAAATTAGTCTTGGTTGTCTTTTGTTTTTGTTTTTTTTGTTTTTATATGAAGATACTCTTTAAAACTCTAAAATTCATAAGTTGTAGTGAATAATAAAAACAGTGTGTTTAAAGGTGTGAAATACAGGTAGCAATCGAAAGGCGTACGAGTCCGATGTTTATAAAGTCGACATGAGTGCTGAAATTGACTGCTATCGTAATTGTCTGCTACGAATTGACTGCTCGGTTTTTGTAATGCAACAATAGCCGAACCGTACTTTTTTAAGCAAGTGAAGGCCCGCTAAAAGTGTCCTACTTTCAAAATTTTGAGTTTATTTTTAACTTGGATAAGCCAATGTAGTGAAACAAATTTAGACTGCGGTGTCTTATATGCACCAAACGTAATGGGATTTTCTGTTCTATATGCTTAAATAATAAAAATATTCCAGACAGTGCCGCTTTAACATATATAACATAATACTAAACTGGCCCTATTGATGAAAGATTCTGCCAGAAAACGTTCGCTTATGTGGCCATGACTGCTAGTATCATTAATTACATCAAACCACAATAAGGTCCATTCTTAAAGGCAGTATAATATATCAATAATATGGTTAAAATAAAATGAAACGAAATACTTACAGCACCCTAAGGCCTCTGCCAGGAGGCCAACAGGCGCTTGCAGGCATTCATCACATTAACAATATAGGCTACATAAAATAATTTAGCAAGCCAAGCAAAGCATTAAAAGCAACACAGCAAAAGGTAATATACTGAAAGGCATTAATAACGCAATGCACATTTTACATAATATTTTAGTATGAAAATGTCATATCACATAATTTAAGCTTCGGTACAACTGGGTTATTGATAACAAATGTAATGGAATGAGGATATTATTCAAATCTGAAAAACACGACATGAAATGAGTTTGAAGCCCAAATCACGATTTGGTGGTTTTTCCAGCAACACACTAATGCATCTGAAAATCCTCTTGCACGTGCATAAAAAGAATCGTTCTTTTGTTGGTTTGTCTTTTTTCAATATGCCACGATTAAGTAATGCCGAAAGACATCAAGCCATTGGAATGATCAACGCTGCAATAGCAAATGTAGTCATTGCAAGACTGTTTAGAGTTCACCCATCGACAATAACCCGATTAAGAACACGATTTCTTGCAACCGGCAGCGTGAACGATCGACCCGCCCGGGAGCGCCACCTGTAACATCAGCAAGACAGGACCGTAATATCCGCTTGCAACATCTTCGAAATAGGTTCCAAACAGCTGCAAGCACCGCTTGGGGCACGGCTGAAAACAGGAGACGACCCATTAGCGCCCGTACGGTTCGTAGGCGTCTTTTAACGTTCAGTTTAGTGTGTCGCCGTCCCTACCGAGGTCCGGTACCGACTCATAGACATCGTCTCGCTAGACAACGTTGGACAGCAAATGGTGCCAATCTGCAACATAGAGGATAGCGGAATGTCGTATTCTCTGACGAATCGCGATTTAACGTCAGTTTTGCTGATGGGTGTCAACGTGTCTACCATCGCAGTGGGGAACGATATCGTTTCGGAAGCGGAGGGGTGATGGTGTGGGGCGCAATCAACAGGGATTTCCGGACACAACTGGTAGTGATTGAAGGCAACCTCAACGCTGCACGCTACATCGACAACATCCTAAGGCCTTATTCCAGCAACGCGGAGGAATCAGGCGACTTGTCTTTCAACACGACAACGCCAGACCCCACACTGCCAGAGTCACCCAGGCATTTCTTCGTCACAACAACATCAGTGTGATGGACTGGCCTATCCAATGGAGCACATGTGGGATGAACTTGGGCGGAGAGTTCAAGGACAAGGGAACCCTCATCGAAACGTTCAAGAGCTGATACAAGCTTTACAACATCACTGGGCAGCAATTCCACAGGTACGAGTACGACGTTTGGGCGAATCCATGCCTAGACGACTGCAAACATTAATCAGAGCAAACGGTGGACACACACGCTACTGATTTTCCTCTTCGACACTTTCATACTCATGTCATTTTTGACGCTAATCTTTATTCTCGGGAGATCTGAACAAACTGCATAATGAAGTCACATGCACATTATTTACCATATACATTTTTAAAATTGCCACATGCATATTGGTATTTATATATAAAAAAGCTTTTAGTTAAGCTAAATAATAAAAGCATTATTATCAATTACTTACAAAAGGACAATAAAGTATCAAACTCGTGCCAACAATGAGAAGATAATACCAGTATATACAAGGAAAAGCAAACATGTTAATAATATGTATGAAATAAAGATGATATCCTGAAAATGAAAAATTAATTAGAGAGGTGTAATGGATAAACAATGGTATGTAGGTCATCCCTAAAGGTCCCGTCTAACCTCCGGAACAGCCCTACCAGGGGCTAAATCCGGTGTGTCAGTTCCGTCCGGAATGCAACCTCCTTCTTATATTCCTCACCTCCTTGCACTCAGATGTCCACTTTAGAATCGGTTACATATTCTCTCAACGACTGTAGCACTCTTTTAATATTATGTTTATTAGGATTCAGTAAATTAACTATATTAAAGGCCAGACCCATATCTAATAAGTTTTTCTTTAGAATGTCTCTTAATTGTATTAAATTTATTGTATTTAAATACATAATGCTCTACATCATTTAAAACATTACAATTGGACAGTTAGGAGAGTTAGCTGATTTAAGTTTACATTTAATATTGTGTAAACCTGTAACTACTCCTAACCGTAGCCTGGTAAGAATTTTAGTTAGATAAATGTTATTAGAGGTAGGACCAGGTGAATTATCTTTAGGTTTAAGTTTAAGGTGCCATTTATTATTAATATTTGTCCAGTCAGCCTGCCAAAGTTTAACTATTTCAGCATTTACCATGATTTTAGTATAATTATAACCAAGTCCACAGCCAATGTTAGGATCATTTAAGGATTTCTTTGCATTAGTGTCTGCGTGTTCGTTTCCTATGATTCCCACGTGGGCAAGCACCCATTCTAGAGTGATGGTAATGCCTTACCCACAAGGAAATCACGGGGAGCATAAATGTTATGAATAAGGTCTTTTCTGGCAGAGTCAGCTCCCCTTATAGCCATAAGGGAGCTAAGACTGTCAGAAAAGATAACATAATTTTTATGATTAATATTATTAGAATTGATCCAAAGAAGAGCATGGAAGATTTCCATAAGCTCGGCTGCGTATACTGACACATTATCAGGTTGTACATAAAAGGCCATGGCAGATCTTCCAGTGGTAGGGTCCTTTTAACCATCTGTATATATATGCACATGGTTTGCATATTATCTCATCAGCGTTTACTCTGAAAATTACATTTTTAAAGGGTTCATAATTGTTAGCTAATATTTTTTTCCTTATAAGAAGGGACACTAACGGCCTATTTTGTAACCAAGGGGAGACATTTTTATATGAATCATTACTTATTGGAAGGTTATTTATTGTTAATGTCTTACATAGTTTATACATCAATATGCCAAATGAATCACCCACTCCCTCCGTTGATTTGAAACGCAAGCCAATTTTGTTAACTGGATGAGTAACAATTTCATTAACTGGTTTAAGGGGCGTTAGATTTTTACATTTCCTCCAGTATTTTAAACAAACTTTATTCCTGATTTGGGACAGGGAAGGGATACCAAGTTCTGCTTGGATGTCAACTGTGGAGGTAGTTATGCAAGCTTTAGAAACAATTCTTAAAGCTTTATTTTGGACCAAATCTAAAGCATTTAAAATATTGGGGTTGGCACAGCAGAAGACTTGGGAGTAAGTTATGAGACTATAAAAGCATTATACAACATTATAAGAGTTTTTCTATCTGCACCCCAATTGGTGCCAGATAATATTCTAAGAATATTAATATAGGAGCCATTATGGCTAAAAAAAAAATAACTTTATTAACTTACGCTAAATTTTTATTATTTAAAGTTAAATTAAGCCTATAGCCTGACCCTCTAGATGTATGCTTGAAAAAAAACATACAAACTGTTTTAGATTCAGAGTTTGATTCCACAAGAGTCGGACAATTTAACAAGTTTGTCTATATCAGATTGGATTTCTTTTTTAAAAATATTATAATTCATCCCTGATCGCCAAATAGCAGTATCATCTGCAAATAGTCCGATGCTAAATTTTGCGCTTTTATATTTTGGATTGTCAGTCATCGATTCCGCCAGATCTGTAATAAAAATACTAAAAAGTGTAGGAGCAATGACTGAGCCTTGTGGAATGCCGTTGTCCAAGATTGTAAGAGGTGAAAAAAACCCATTAACATTAACCTTAAAGGACCGATTAGAAGTAAATTTTTCT
Organism: Dracogyra subfuscus; assembly: GCA_016106625.1. Taxonomy (NCBI): domain Eukaryota; kingdom Metazoa; phylum Mollusca; class Gastropoda; order Neomphalida; family Peltospiridae; genus Dracogyra; species Dracogyra subfuscus. Next base: position 1,223 of record JAECMU010154684.1, on the reverse strand, counting down.
TTGAAATTATATAGATTACCTTTAATGCCCATTTTGTATACGTTATCAAGCAACCCGTGGCGCCAAATCATATCGTAGGCTTTTTCGATTTTTTTTTTTAACGACGCACTCAACACATTACAATTACGGTTATATCGGCGTCGGACATATGGTTATGTCGAGAAAAAAACCCAGTGGTTAGTTGACCGATGTCAACAAAGACTGCAGCTACATTGTGCCTTTTAGAAAAAGCTCTGTTAATTTCTGATTGAAGTCGCACAAGGTGATCAATAGTAGAATGATTTTTTTCCGAAAGCCACTTTGACATTTAGTAATTAAACTATTTGTTTCTAAATAAAGCGTTAGTCTAGGCACACTAGCATCTTTACCTTTTTTATGTAAGCTGAAAACAGTGGTCGTCTTCCAGCTTAATGGAATACAGCCCTGCTTCCAAATAAGACTAAAACGATCTAAGAATACATCTAAGGTTTCATCAGGCATATGCTTAAAAAAGACATAGCTAAAATCATCAGGGCCGGTAGCCGTACCATTCCTGTGAATGAAATACTCGATAAATTCTTGTTTAGTAAATTTACTATTAATATCTAAAATTTGAGTATTAAATTTAGCATCTAATGGAATTTGGCAGTGTGGTCCCAACATTGGCAGGGTTTAACGTGCACATTCAGAACAATCTGTTGTAGCGCACGCCTGTCGTGGGCGCAAGAGCTTGCGAAGCAAGCTCTTTCGTCCAAGACAGACTTTCGAGCACTTTGTTGTCACCGTTGTAACGGATGGTTTCCTCCTTAGAAATGTCGTGGAGTAGTATGTCTATGTACTGATTGCTCCAAACTACCACGTTTTTTATATTGAGTGGTGGATTCTCAATCAGGAGTTTGGTTAGCAGTTCGGTACCTGTACATCCTACGTGTTTTGTTTTTACAATGAATCTATAGGGGTCAATTGTGGTTGAAACTTCAGTGGTTTTAATTTCAGTGAACAATGTGTTATTGACTGGTAGGCCTACAGTAGTAACACTGTGGGCCTTGGCTGGACTTGATAGTTTTTTGCCGATTGGCACTGCCACATAGAATGAGTTGGTTTGAATTTGTCCGTTCAATTCTGTTGCTTGAATCTGAGATTTATTTTCAGAATTTTCTGTGTTAGTTAGCAAGGCTGGAAATTCCTCTTCCCTAACTGTAAAATCCTGGGTTTTTTTTTATTGTTGTATGTTTGGATGAATA
>JAECMU010154606.1:0-15378 GCA_016106625.1 Dracogyra subfuscus | reverse complement strand
TTTTGTTCTTGACACGAAGGCAACATTTGCCGTGCCCCCCAAAAGTTAAAATTCAATGCCTGCAGTTGGTATAATTTGCTGTTACATTTCAGCACACTTGGACTGGAAATGAAATATTTGAGAATGACGTATTAGTATTATTACTGTTGCATTTACAAAAGAAAAAAAAGGAAAGAAAGAAATGCTTTATTTGATGCACGCAACACATTTTATTTACTGTTATATGGTGTAAAACATATGGTTAAGGACCACACAGATTTTGAGAGGAAACCCGCTGTCACCATTTCATGGGCTACTCTTTCCAATTAGCAGCAAGGGATCTTTTATTTGCACTTCCCACAGGCAGGATAGAACAATTAAACCATGGTCTTTGTTGAACCAGTTATGGATCACTGGTCAGTGCAAGTGGTTCACACCTACCCATTGAGCCTTGTAGAGCACTTACTCAGGGTTTGGAGTTGGTATCTGGATTAAAAATCCCATGCCTAGACTGGGATACGAACCCAGTACCTACCAGCCTGTATACCGATGGCCTAACCACTATGCCACCAAGGCCAGTTTTACAAAGGAAATGAATGTTTGTCTGATGAAACCTCAGCACATTTTAAACTACAACTATTTGCTCTCTAAAACCAGCTTACTGTGTTTTGGTTACCCCATTACCATAGTTTGACACCCAATAGCCGATGTATTTTTCATGCTGGGGTGTTGTTAAACATTCATTCATTCATTCTAAAACCAGCTTCAATGGTGTTTTGGTTAAGCCACTGAGCTTAAGGCTGGTAGTTACTGAGTTCATATCCTGGTACCGGCTCCCACCAAAAGGGAGTTTAATGACACAAGGGTAGGTGTAACCATTAACAACTAAGCACTAACCCATTGCCCTGGACAGACAGAGCAAAGGTCGAGGTGCGTATGTCTAGGACAATGTGCTTGAATCCTAATCAGACATAAGCAAACAAAATAAGTACAGTGTAACTCCTCTAAACCGGACACCCTTGGGACCAAGTAAAAAGTCCAGTTTTAAGAGGTATCCAGTTTAGAGAGGTTCAATATTATACAGATATTTAAAAAGGGACCATGACAAATAACCAGTTTTAAGGGAATTCATGTTTTTGAGGGTCCGGTGTTCAGAGGTTTCACTGTATAAACCAACCAATCAACAAATAATGTTTAACATAAGGTTATTTTGACACTTGAAAGACTGCTGTTACCACATAGGACCTAGAGCAAATAATGTACATTGTATGACATTTAACAACCTCACAAAAAACCCTCCAGAATGAAATTGAAAATTATCTCCCAAAGGACAAACTTAACATAAAATGTTAGCGAGATATCTTCTTTTTTTCTTTTTTTTACTGCTGATAATGATGATTGCTTTATTCCTGGAATAATATTTTTCAAAAACCACAAATTAGAAAATTGTCTTACACACCTGTTGGCGAGAACATCATTTTTTTTTTTTTTTATATATAACATTTACTCTTAACACATATATGCAGCCCTCGAAATTCGCGGCGGAAATCGGCAATGCTGTCGCAAATCTGAGTGGTGAAAAGTCTGTAGGCAATTGCAGATTAATTAATATAAATTGGTTTATTCCAGTATAGCTTACGAAAGTAAAGTTGAGATGTTATATTTTAGCATATTATTACAGCAGTGGATTATATAAGAATAATTTTGACAGTATTATTCTTTTCTTTCAAATTGCCGTCGTAGTGCCGTTGCAAATTTATTTGCAACAGCACTTAACTGCCATAGCAAACTTGTCCGAATTTCAAGGGCTGTATACGTGCAATAAAAATTTTAAGAAATACGACTGGCTGCTCCTAGATGATGACCAGGTGGCTAATGCAGTATCATCCAATGAAATAAAAGCACAATCAAAACTGATCACTTTGTGACTTACATGTTAACATGAAATTAACCTGTCAGTGATGCATAAATTAATTACAAGTGCTGGATTGTAAAACAGTTCTAGTTGGAAAAGATGTTTAAATTTATTTTAAAACTACCGGGTATGTTAAATTGTAATAGAGTATTACATTTGTGTCTGTAAGATATCATTCATCTCACAAACTCATTGTTTAAAAATCTATAACAAATCTAAAACAACTCATTGTGAGATAAATGATATCTAATGGCCACTCACGTAGTATTCTCTATTCATGACATATTGATAGTTGTCAATATCCTGGCGCTATTATAGGAACAAATGGTCTGCTTTGACCGTTATCCACTTCAGCTGGCATAATAGCTGGCCTACATTAATTAATATGGTATTATTATTAAAACTAGATGGGAGTAGATAGAATTAATGGATGGGTGGATGGATGGATGGATGGATGGATGGATGTATGGATGGATGGATGGATGGATGGATGGATGGATGGATGGATGGGTGGTTGGATGGGTGAATAAATGGATGGATGGATGGATGGATGGATGGATGGATGGATGGATGGATGGATGGATGGATGGATGGATGGATGAAAGGAAAGATGAAAAGATGGATGGATGGATGGATAGGTGGAAGAAAGAATGGATGGATGAATGGATAGATGGATGGATAAATGAATGAATGGATGGAAGGACAGATGGATGGATGGAAGATTGGATGAATAGATGAATAGGTTGGATGGATGGATGGATGGATGGATGGATGGATGGATGGATGGATGAAAGTTGGGATGGAAGGATGGAGGTAACAAGAGAAGGAATGAAAGAGTGTAGTGGCAAAGAGATGGATGGATGGAAGGAGGAAAGGAAGCAGTGATATAAGCAGGGTGAGAGGAATCAATAAACAACCAATAAGCTATTTGCCACTAAGATAAAGAATGATTTTCTGTACAAATAAAAATTAGTACAGGGTCATTATACACAGCTTATTAATTTAAAAATTTTTTTTTTAAAAAGCACTATAACATTTATGTAATTCTGAAATGTAAAAAATATGGGACTGAACAAGACAAACATTAAAAATGAACACCTAGTCCACTATTAAAACTGGTCTCTTTTTCAAAAAGTAAATTTAATTAAGCAGGAAACATTTGTTCAGTTCACTACCCAAGTATCAGAGATCACTATATACAAGTTTAAAATGCTACATGCATGTAGCTGTTGATCGATTTTCCAGTCCGTTAGTAACTGTCGATAATAAAAATTTAGAAAATAGAATTATTCCGATTATGGCTCCTAAAAATACAAGCACTTCTGCTAATCACTGGTGTTGATAGCATTATAATGGAGCTTGTATGATAACCTTGACTTTTGTTTTTGTACGTGCAGTTCCCGACAATATCTCAATAACAAAGACACGGCTACATTATCGGTTCTGTCAGTTAATCACAGCTTTGACGATTATGACCGCACAGCAATAATTTGATTTTCTCAGAAAGCTTGGCATTAGACAGTGTTAAGCTGTCTCACCCTTGGATCAATGAACTGGAGAGAAATCACCATTTCAATAACAGAGTTTGTTTTGTTTAACGACACCACTAGAACATATCATAGGCTATTGGATGTGAAGCATTTGGTAATTTCGACATAAAGTCTTAAAGAGAAAATGCTTTAAGTTTTGCTATTATTAGCATGGGATCTTTTATATGTACCATCCCACGGCCTTGGATATGAGAAATAGCCCAATGAATCCGCTGGCGAGGATTGATCCTAGACCGACCATGCATCAAGTGAGAGCTTTACCACTAGACTACATATATAACAGAGTGTGTCAGAAATTCAGTGGAATTGTATAATTTATATTTTAATAAAGCATTTGAAACAAAACCAAGGTAATGAAATATTGTAAACTTTATTAATATTTTAAAGTTTTTTTTATTTTTAATGCAACCTTTTACTTGGTATCTGCCATGCATAATCTGCAATTAAAATAATTAATGTATACGTATAAACCTTGCAACTAGAATAAGGGATTGAACAATGTAATATGTATTTTTCTACGGAAATAATTTGTATAAATGATTAAAAAACTATGTGTTTATAAAAAGTGAATGGACATGCAGATTGTCAAAAAGTATTCCAGTTAAATTGTTTAAAGGATAATTTTATTTGCTATTACTATATTTTAAATGAAGGCATCACCAAGCAAATTCAATTCAGGTTTAGTCGCCTTACACTCCCACCCCCCCCCCCCCCCCACCCCCAAAACCCCAACAAAACCCCTGAAACAAAACACAAAACAACTACCATGTACATACTAGTAGTCAGTCCTCATTAGCCAAAGCTATATATACACACAGTTGCTGTGTATATAGCCACTTCTATTTTATGTGATAAAGATGGTGGCTTCCATTGCCAATGTATTTCTGAAAATCATCTTTGTATGCAGTATTTAGGACAATGTCTGTATGGTAGTCAACTTGACTGAATAAAGGTATCTGCAAAATGCAGTATCAGGTAAGTCAAAAGAAGACGGTCAAATGAAAATCTGTCCTGGATCAAACCACTGCATGGCTATCTTCAGAGACTTGGCCCATGACAGACATGCCTGAAACCTTAGTGCTATATATGGGCATGTTAGAAATACTCACTCACTCACTTAAATGAAAAGAGGAAAAGCAGTCAGAACAATCAGGAACTGTTAAAATGACCTTGCAAAATATATTATAAATATCTGAAAACCTTGAATGAATGAATGAATGAATGTTTAACGACACCATAGCATGAAAAAATGCATCGGCTATTGGGTGTCAAACTATGGTAATGCAAACAAATAAAGTGATGATCAATCAACATTAATATAAGAATTCAAGATTTAATTAAAAACAGTGTAAAGCACTGTACAAAAATACAAATATCACAGATAGATACTGACTTTTACTAAAATTTTAAATTTGTGCTGTATTAGCCATTCTCAAAGAGAATGACACCCCTGCACCACAGTGAAAATAAATATACATATGGTTTTATATATGTAGCTTTTTTTTATACAGCAGACCTTGCTTTTTAAGGTGCGCAGGTGCGATCGCACTTATACAGCACACGTTATTTCAATCTGACGAGTGTGAAAAATAATGCATGTTACACTTAACAAACAGTGCACGTAAAATAATATTTGATATTGATTGCCACTAGTTGCCTTATGTAGCTGATAGAAAGATCTGTTGAATAATACCAGAAATTGTGTTTTTTTACGAGAACGTCTATGCAAGATTTTAATATATGACTGGTACTTATCTTTGCTATACAAATATTGGAAAACACAGGTTTAATAAACATCTTCGAAGACTTACCAATCCGATCAAAATTCTTTGCCTATTTAATTTATTATTAATTAGAAACAGTCCACTTTTGTAAGGTAATAGATCACAACGTCTGATAAGGGTAACTCATTTATACTGTTCATATAGTTATGACAAAAAGAGAAATGCGATTGAATTAAATAGTGGCGTATGTAGTCTACACAAATAAACTCGTTACGGAAATCAGTGAAATCGGTAAAATTGTCTCGTTTAGTTCATAATTGTTAGCCTACAAAGCTACAAAAATGGCAATCGTGTAATTTTATACTTTCTTTAAAAAAAAATAAAATAATAATAATAATAATAATAATTAGACGGAACAATAAAAAGAAGGAAAAGAAATGATAAAAGGTATGTAGGAATAAGCCTATGTATTTTTTACGTCTATTATTTTTCTTTTTTATCTTTAAAAAAAAATCAACTAACATTTCATTTAAATATTTGTATTTCAGCCAGAGATTAATAAATGTGCATATGTTATTTAGATATGAATATACGTACACACTATAGTAACAGTAATCAATGATAATTTCTGACTATTTAATTTTTGTTTCGTTTGTTAGAAAGTCACAGACCATGTGACTAGAACATGATTTGATGCACAGTAGTCTGTGTCATATTGACCAATCAGAGCTATCGAGATCAGATTATTTTTACTCTTGGATTTCTGCATGCACACATCGGTCTACTTGTCAACTTATTATGCACTGATGATGGTGTCTAAAATTATGGGGTTTTTATTATCTTTATTATGGCATCCCACATTTGGAATAAAATATTTTGCAATGACAGATTTTTTCAGAGTTTGTGTATTTTGTTATTAACGACATTGGGTCCGTTCTAGATCAATAATGTAACGCTGTCAGAGCTGTTCATAACATGTAGCGGTAGGTTAAATAACGTGTTACAAAAAGTTGAGGGAGGGAGATTGGTTGTGTAATTGTTGAATTAAAAATGCCACGTGAATGTCAATGTCCCAAATAACACTATCAATTGAAGTAATTTTAAGCCCACGTTTCACGAGTTATTATTAATTTTTTTTTTTTTTTTTAATAATATGAGTCGGTAGTGCACACCTAATATGCTTGGGTCGTAGTTCATGAACCACCTCCTCTGAACCAGTGTTTTTTCCCATCCCAACTATCCTAATCATTGAATTCAAGACAAGTTGATTCCTATATATATGTTTAGCTGCACGTTCATCAAACCATCTAACACTGAAAAGGTATAAATATATATATATAATTGTGTGCATCAAATTATCTGAATAGTACATATTGTAATTAAAAAATCAAATTGTCTGCATCAGTGTATACATGTCATAATTATATTTCTGTAGTACTACTAAAACGTTTTAATAAACTATAACTCCATTCGTGAAAGGGAAAAGTCGGACTACACTAATGAACCAAACAACATAAAATTAGAAGAAAACATTATTGGATCATTTTTGCAACATATGTCTCTACATATACATGTACCAATTACTAAATAAAAAAATGCTTGATTTTCACTTGCCTTAGCATTTTGACACGTGCGATTTTTCACTCGCCTAAGCATTTTCAGGTGTGCGATTTTTCACTCGCCTTTGTTTTTCAAAAGGCAAGGACTGATACAGACATCATCGTCAAATAAAGCTGTGAATTCAGCATTGTTGGCTGTCCTGTTTCAATTTAGAACGACCATCAAAATTGCGCCAAAATTCCTACATTTAAATTGCGCACCTAATCTTATTTTCGGACACACCCATTGGGGTATCAAAATTCAATAGCACCCACATAACCCCCACCTGCCACCAAGTTGATTGGACTACTGGTTCTCCCTTGAACCTGATAGTGCAGGCGGTCCTCTCTTACCTTCCCCCACACCTTTCCTGTCACAGACGGAGGGATCCGGCCAAGGCCGGTCCCTGTGACTGCGACAGGCATACACTACAACAGCTTGTTCTGAATGTGTATGTAAAAAACTTAGGACTTAGATTGTTGGCTGTGATGGATTTTGACAAGCAGTGTGAAAACCTTTCAGAACGTGAAAAACTGTCATGGTGCAGTCACCTCCTCCCAGGAGGGATGGCCAAACTAAAAAGTCTTCACGGACTAGAAGTCTTGACACAAAAGTGCAATGACAGCAAAGAACACAATGAAAACATTAACAGCAAATGGTAATGGCATTTTGACACATATGAGAAGGTTAAATGGACTGAACTATGGCCTTACTAAACGTCTTGATATAATGGGAACAAAAAATGAAGATGACTGCAACTTTGGCATAAACGTTCTGTCTTAATTTTGGTCATTGTGCAAATTTACTGATTCACAGGCAGTAAATGACCGTGCTCTTTGACAAATTTGCGAAGGTTGACCACAAATATCTCCAGAGGACCACACTAAATGTCATTGCGTAATCATATCAAAAATATAGATGACGGCAACTTTGGCTTAAATGCACGGTCTTCAGGTTTTACACCAATGGAAACATAAGCAGTAAATGATAATGGGTTTTTGTGACATTTGTGAACGTTAGGAAAGGATAATTAGATCCTAAAGTGCATAAATTTGTACAAAGAAATAATCAAACAAAATTATGTGTACAAATTTACAAATAATGTTGTCATTACTTGTTATTCCCTGTGGTTTCGTTAAGCAGGCCCAGTGGTACAGCGCTCATTTGATGCGCTGTCGGTGGGCCCATTGGGCTATTTCTCGTTCCAGCCAGTGCACCACAACTGGTATATCAAAGGCCCTGGCATGTACTATCCTGTCTGAGGGATGGTGCATATAAAAGATCCCTTGCTGCCAATCGAAAAAGTGTAGCTCATAAAATGTCGACAGCAGGTTTCGTCTCTTAATATCTGTGTGGTCCTTAACCATATGTCTGAAGCCATATAATCGTAAGTGAAATGTGTTGAGTGCATTGTTAAATAAAACATTTCCTTCCTTCCTTTTTTTCCCCCATTAGTAGTAAGGGACCATTTAAATGCTCCATCGAGCAGACACGATTGTGCATGCCATGGCCTATGATGTACTGGGGCACTGGCTCATAATAGAAAGAGAGAAATGCTTTATTTAACGATGCACTCAACATATTTTATTTATGGTTATATGGCATCAATCATATGGTTAAGGACCACACAGAGTTTGAGAGGAAACCCGCTGTCGCCACTTCATGGGCTACTCATTCCGATTAACAGCAAGGAATCTTTTATTTGCAGACAGGATAGCATAAACCATGGCCTTTGTTGAACCAGTTATGGGTCACTGGTCGGTGCAAGTGGTTTACACCTACCCATTGAGCCTTGCGGAGCACTCACTCAGGGTTTGGAGTCGGTATCTGGATTAAAAATCCCATGCCTCGACTGGGATCTGAACCCAGTACCTACCAGCCTGTAGACCGATGGCCTACCACGATGCCATCGAGGCCGGTGGCTCATAATAGTGTCTGTTGTACTGGGGTGACCTATGTCATACGATCAAATTATCTTAGTGGACCTATTGGTATAGCAACTACAATGATATTAACTATGAAAAAAAATGATGTAAAAGCTCCTCAAAGACAGGATAGCACATACCACCACCTTGATATGCTAATATAACCCAGTGAAGCAAGGAAATGTTTTATTTAATGACACACTCAACACTTGTGGCTATATAGCATCAGACATGTGATTAAGGACCACACAGATATTGAGAGATGAAACCTGCTGTTGCCACTTCATGGGCTACTCTTTTTGATTAGCAGCAAGGGATCTTTTATATGCATTATCCCACAGACATAATAGCACATATCATGGCCTTTGATGTACCAATCGTGGTGCACTGGCATGGGATGAGATAACCCAGTGAATTCACGAACAGTGGACGATCCTGCAATCTATCATACCTAAGGCGGGGACCATTTTTTAAATGGATGTTCCAAGCTAAAAAAACAGAATAATTTCCGCTAAACCTGCAAGAGATAAAGTGTACGTAAATACTAATTGTGCGAAAAGAACACTAAAATAAACTGAAATTTTAGCTTCCTCATCTATAACCCCCCCCCTCCCCATGTTTAAAAAAAATCCAATTAAAGTAAGCCAGAGGACACATACTCGTGAGAAAAAACAACACTTACAAAATGAATTAACCAGATAGAGAGAGAGAAAAAAACAATTTATTCTGAAATATCAATTTCATGGGCAGAATTGTTTTCGGCACCTCTTAATACACTGTCTGCTCTCCAGTGAGCTAATTTAGAATCTTGGACTTTAAAAGCAACTATGGCCAAGTGATCCAGCCATCAACTATTATTATTATAATCGCTGTAAGACACTGACAAGTGACGCACAAACTTCAATAGGATAAGCAAGGAATTACTTGCCTGCTTTCCCGCCGTCGCCACCTCAACCATACTGAATACAGTGAAGTACCGCAATGAGGAGGACCAGACATGTTATAATTAAAGGGACATGCCCTAGTTTTTAAACACTATGACATATTATTCACTATTAGAGCCATTTTTGATAATTGAAATCAAATATTACTTATATTTGACTGTTTAGGTTATCTATTTCCATACATCTGAAGTGTTTCTGGTCATCCTGGTGTTTCTAATATCACAAAATGCATTTTTCTTATTTTTAAAAACGCACGTGTGTCTGAGAAGTAACAGTTATGGAATCACATTTTAAGGGTATTTCAACCTCATAGACTCTTTGTTTTACTCTGTTGTATCCAACCACCTCGGTGGCGCAGTTGGAGAGACAAGGACTGGGATGTGGAGGTAGACAGCAAAAGAAGTTGAAAGATAGGAGGATTAGCCAGATCGGGAAGAAATGAAATGGAATTCAAAGGAGAGAAAGGAAAGGGGGCAGTGGAATAAATAAAATAAAAAAGAAGGAAAAAATAAAAAGTATATAATAATTTCTTTGCGAATTAATCCGTTCAAGCGAAAGAATCATTGTCATTTATATATCTCAATGAATTATTCAGCGTGCCGTGATTTCAAAGACAATGAGGCGTTTAAAATATGTTCGCATCAAAATGCAATGATTTATGGTTCCAGGTCAGAATTTACTGCCTTGTATTGTTAAGTACCATTTGTTACAGTTGTCTATAATGCGTACCACTTGACTAACCGTGTTTCCAGGAATGCTGAGGTTATAAAACCCCACACTGGAACACTGATTTTTGTTGACACCGATACTGGGTTCGACAGAACTTGGCAGGTAAGATTGATGTAGACCTCATCATTAAAAAAACTGAGGGGAGTGATTAATTACTCCCCTGACTTAGATTATGGGGAGTGATTAATTGCTCCCCTGACTTAGATTATGGGGAGCCATTTAAAGTTATTACCATATTGAATATCAGGTCAGGTCAGATCAGAAAAACAAAGAAAGAAATGTTTTATTTAACGACGCACTCAACTCATTTTTATTTACGGTTATGTACTGTCAGACATATGGTTAAGGACCACACAGATATTAAGAGAGAAAACCCGCAGTCGCCACTTCAAGGGCTATTCTTTTCAATTAGCAGCAAGGGATCTATTATATGCACCACAGCTTTTGATGTATCAGTCGTTGGGCACTGGCTGGAGCAATAAATAGCCCAATGGGCCCACAGACGTGGATTGATCCCAGACCGACTGCACATCAAGCGACCGCTTTGCCACGGGACTACATCCTGCCCTCCTTTTTTTGTCTAGCACTAGAAGATTCTATATTAAAGGGACATTCTTGAGTTTGCTGCATTGGCTTTACCACTGGGCTACGTCCCTCCCTGGGACGTGATAGGGAGTCACAGTGATAGCTACCTGTAAATGGCAAAGTCTACTGATGAGAGATGACCGTTTTTGTCTACTTATTTAATAATCAAATAAGTAATTTATTTAATCATGCTAATTAGAGATGAAACCTTCTTCTGCTGCTCCATGGGCTACTCTTTATCAGCAAGAGACATTTTATATGCGCCATCCCACAGACGGGATAATATATACCACAGCCTTTGTTAGATTAGTCATATAAAGCACTGGCAGGAATGAAGAATAGTTCAATAGGCCCACTTACAGGGATTGATCCCAGACTGACCATGCACCAGGCAAGCACTTTACTACTGGGTTATGTCTTGCCCAGCCTACTTAACATGTTTAATAAATGATTGACAGGCATCCACTTAAAGGGACAGATCCTACTTTTTGTTTTGTTTTGTTTTGTTTAACGACGCACTCAACACATTACAATTACGGTTATATCGGCATCGGACATATGATTATGTCGAGAAAAAACCCCAGTGGTTAGTTGACGGGGATCGATCCTAGACCAACTGCGCATCAGGCGGGCACTGTACCACTGGGCTATGCTGCCCGCTAATCCTACTTTTTAAACACTACAGAATATTTTTCACTATTAGAGCTGTTTATAAGAATTGAAATCAAATATTACTTATATTTTATTCCTTAAATTATCCATTTACATAAAACCGAACTGTTTCTTGGAATCCTGTTGTTTCTAATATCATGAAATGCATTTTTCATATTTTTAAAAAATGCACATGTGTCTGAGGTCTATTAAAGCAAACGTGATGATGTCATATTAATCTTTTAATTTATTTTTTGTTTGTTTAAATATACCACTAAAGATCATTGATTTTATGTTAATAATGTCACATATATTGGAGGCTTTCATCCCTCTTGAAGAATATTCCATAAAAAAGCAAAATGGCAGACGGCTGAAAACTGCATGTATTTTGCCCTATGCTATCTCAACAAAGTCGATACTGGCGATATTGTTACAGTCTCATATGTGGAAGCTTTTTTTTTTTTTTTTTAATGGTTTGTTTAATGACGCACTCAACACATTTTAATTACGGTTATATCGGCATCGGACATATGGTTATGTCGAGAAAAAACCCCAGTGGTCAGCTGACGGGATGTGGAAGCTGTGTCACTGTAATGTTTTTTTCACAACTTGTGTGTGGACATAATTAGGAAAAAATGTAACTGTAATTAAAGGTCGGAGAGTAATGTTTTTTAGTTGTCAGCAATTTGGTTCAAACTTTAATTTGTAAATCATATATGATGTCAGTAAATAAAAGGTGCTAACTGTGGTAAAAATAAAAAAGACAATTCCTCATTTAAAAGTTCACATATGTGCGATACAAAATAAATTTATCACGTTTTCAAAATGACTTTATCACTATAGTACCATTGAATAAATTGTACCAAAAAACCCAAAACCCACTGTATTCCGAACAGATGACACCCAAATCAGCAAGATTTGAAGCCCTAAGCAGTGCCAGTGTTAAAAAGCTGTTACAAAATTGATTTGTAATGGCATTGTTAACATTATCGCATATTTACTGTGCTATTATCTCAACTAAATTGCCATAGCTAAAAGATCTGAATCTCAAGGACTGTGTTTTGAAATAATGACTACAAAAAGAAATAATAATAAAAAAATCAAGAAAAATAATTTAAAAAAAAAAGGAAGAAAAAAGAAGAAGAAAATCCCTCTTAGCTGTCTGTTTGTGACAGGCGTTATTACTTTATTACAGGGCTGGCTCTGTAACTCGTGAAAATTTGCTAATTGAAGATTTTAAGAACAATTGACAAATTGAGATTTTGTATTTGGTTTTTAAAAAAAGGTAGTGTACTAATGGATATTTTGTTGCAAAATAGATTTGACACTTTTGAGAATAATTTGCAAATTTTTCTGATTACCTGGAACTGTAGCCCTGTATTAATTTTAAAAGTTGGAATAAATGAAGAAACCTGCAGTTGGGCCAAATTTAGCAGGGCCCATGTCATGTCATAGAGTTTTACGTGCACATTCAGAACAAGCTGTTGTAACGCATGCCTGTCCTGGGCAGGACAGGAAAGGTGGAGGTGGGAGAGGAGGGACCGGCTGCACTGGCAGGTGCAAGGGAGCACCAGCAGCCGGACAAAGTCGGTAGCAGGCGGGGATGAGTGGTGGTGGTGGTGCTATGGAATTTTTAATAGAGCAATTAGTATGCCAAAGAGAAAAAGGTGCACAATTTTGATTCAGGAATTTTGGTGCAATTTTGAAAGGTCGGTCAAAAGGAAAGTTTCCGGAGCTAGTATACATGTAGGTTTTGATTTAGTAAGTCGATAGTAGCTCATTAATTTAAACCTAGCTGATGCTGTGGTGTTTCCCTAGGTTGCCCACAGGGCCCATACTGCACTTAGTTATTTATAGAACAAAGAACCTGCATTCAAAACATACAGAGATTTTTGTAAAATGGAAATAAGTCAACTTAGAGAATTTTAGATGATGAATTGTACATAAAATATGTTGGAGTTTGGGTTTTGTTTTGATGTATATGTAAAGAAAACAATTATTGAATAGGAATTAAATTAAACGTAACATTTAAAAACTCTTGGGGTCTAACCAACTGAACAGGACTATAATAGATGCATGTCTCAAAAGCAGTCTTCTGCAAGGAAAAGGGCGCCCTTTTTGTCTAGCAGGAAGGAAGGAAATGTGTTATTTAATGATACACTCAACACATTTTATTTATGATTATATGGAATCAGACATATGGTTAAGGACCACACAGATATTGAGAAAGGAAACCTGCTGTCACCACTTCATGGGCTACTCTTTTCAATTAGCAGCAAGGAATCTTTTATATGCATCATCCCACAGACAGGATAGCACATACCACGACATTTGATATACCAGTTGTGATGCACTGGCTAGAACAAGAAATAGCCCAATGGGTCCACTGATGGGGATCGATCCGAGACTGACAGCACATCACGTGAGTGCTTTACTACTGGGCTACTATATCCTGCCCCTTTTTTTTGTCTAGCATTAGAAGATTCTATATTAAAGGGACATTCTTGAGTATATGCAATGTGTTTCTGGTTAATATCTTAATTAATATTTGTACAAAGCTCAATCTGGATTTTGTTTTAAAATAATTTTGTATGTACCATTTTTTTGTGTGTAAGGATATTAAATGAAATTTAACCTAGCACAAATATTAGAACAATCAGACACATGTTTACTATACAGCCACTAATATTGTATGCAGATACATATATTTGATATGTAATTACAACGTTAAAACATTTCTGTTAGTTGATAACAACTTGAAAATTGCAGCAAACTCAGGAATGTCCCTTTAACTTGACCTTCTTCTTTTTTTACTGCCTAGCTAACGATGGTTACTTTAGGCTAGGTATAATTGTTCATGTGCCAGTAAACCCATTTTCTGATTTCATTTTAGTTTTCCATCTCAGCCGTGTCCCACAACTGTTATATCAAAGATTGTGGAATGTGCTGTCTTGTCAATTAAAAAATACATATAAAATATTTCCTTGTTGCCAATATAAAAACGTAGCGGCTTTTGTTTAAGAACACTCGTCAAAACTACCAAAAGTTTGACATCCAATGGACGATGATTAATTAATAACGGTGCTCTAGTACTGTCATTAAACTACAATTTTTTTGTAAAACTGTACTGCTTGCCAAAATTATCAAATACATAACATCCAACAGCCAATGATTAAAAAATCAATGTGCCCCAGTGATGTCATTAATTTTGAAAAAAAACCCTGTTTTAAAATCCTGCATGATCAATACTGCGTTTCATCACATTGTAGCTAAAAGTTACAACTGTTTGTTATCAAAGCATGTTCATCAACGTCGTGACTGTATATACATCACGACACAATATATAACGGTTAATCCACACGATGTTAATCACTCCCATGTATAAAGGTTTCGCCACACCCATGTAGAGACAGCCAGGTTACCACACCCATGTAAAGTGATGTTTGCTCTGCAAATTGAACACAGTGCAATCTGTATTGATTAACAATGGCTTTTAACAACACACGTGAAGCTGAAAAAATATCAGCTCTATTCCTGTCTGACTTTCTATTTTCACGGGTTTAATTATTGTTTCACGGGATTTAGTTCTTCTTCCGGCTGATGCGATTGACCGATAAGTGCATGTTAAATCTGAATGACAAAAGCTATAATTCTGTCTTCAAATGTATCTCTGTACAAGGCAAAATATAAGAGACAAGCAACTGACATGGTTTGTTGGAAAGACAAGGACTGGGATGTGGAGGTTGACAGAGAAAGAACAGATCAAGATATACATAT
>JAECMU010154570.1:0-10386 GCA_016106625.1 Dracogyra subfuscus | reverse complement strand
AGATACTGAACTATACTCCCTACAAAAAATTAAACAATTTAAAACAATAATGGCCATCAGTGCTGTCCCTAGATACTGAACTATACTCCCTACACAAAATTAAACAATTTAAAACAATAATGGCCATCAGTGCTGTCCCTAGATACTGAATTATATTTCCTACAAAAAATTAAACAATTTAAAACAATAATGGTCATCAGTGCTGTCCCTAGATACTGAACTATACTCCCCAGAAAAAAATTAAACAATTTAAAACAATAATGGTCATCAGTGCTGTCCCTAGATACTGAACTATACTCCCTACAAAAAATTAAACAACTTAAAATGTGGCGTGTTTTTTATATAAACCACTCTGTTAGCATGTTAACAATTTCAATAATATATGATAGTTAAAGTTTGTTTTATTTAACAACACCACTAGAGCACATGATTTATTATTCATCGGCTATTGGACGTCAAACATATTGTCATTTTGACTCAAGACATGGAAAGGAATCCCGCTACAGTTTTTCATGAGTAGCAAGAAATGTTTATATATGCATCATCCCACAGATAGGATAGCACATTCCATGACATTTGCTCTACCAGTCATGGTGCACTGGCTGGAACAAGAAATAGCCTAACAGTTCCACCGACAGGGGTTGATTCCAAACCGATTGCATATCAGGCGGATGCTTTACCACTGGACTATGTCCCAATCTCCAGTAATATATGATACACCTCAAAATGTCAGGACCATAAATTGTACACCGATGGAAATGTATCTCTTTTATTTAGAAATTAAAAGATATATTACATGTATATGGATGTCAGACATAAATTGCTTAATTATTTGCATGGAGTATATTTACTGTGTGAGATTGATAACAGGTTATTTATGGGTCTTTTACTGATGGATCCAGAATTTTGAAAATGGCAATGTACCTTTTATTTATTTTTTAGGACTGGCTACATTTTGATTGTACATTTTCATTATATTCCATAAAAATAATGGCATTATCAGTATGTCTCCCTGTTCATCTACTGGCATCGGTGGTGTCATGGTTAGGCCATCAGTCAACAGGCTAGTAGGCACTGGGTTCGGATCCCAATCGAGGCATGGGATTTTTAATCCAGATACCGACCAGTGATCCATAAGTGGTTCAACAAAGGCTATGGGAAGCGCAAATAAAAGATCCCTTGCTGCTAATTGGAAAGATTAGCACATGAAGTGGCGAAAGCGGGTTCTCTTCTAAAATCTGTGTGGTCCATAACCATACGTCTGACGCCATATAACCATAAATAAAATGTTTTGAGTGCGTCGTTAAATAAAACATTTCTTTCTTTCTTTCCATCTTCACCTTAAAAATATATTAGTGATATTCCAATGATTGATTATGATCGAAGTTTATCCTTTTGTCAGAAATCCATAATCAAATGTTTGGGAAAATGTAAACTGTAATTGTTCCTCTAGTTCAGATGATAGAATGATATAAATATGTTAGGATTCGTGCTTGTCATTTTTAAGTGTACATAAAAATAAATAAATTATTAAGTAGTTAATTAGAAAGAAAGAAAGAAAGAAAGAAAGAAAGAAATGTTTTATTTAATGACACATTCAACACATTTTATTTATGGTTATATTGCATCAAACATATGGTTAAGGACCACACAGATATTGAGAGGAAACCGGCTGTCACTACTTCATGGGCTACTTTTTTCGATTAGCAGCAAGGAATCCTTTATATGCATCACTCCCATAGACAGGATAGTACATACCATGGCTTTTGATATATCAGTCGTGGTACAATGGCTGGAACGGGAAATAACCCAATGGGCCCACCAACGGAGATAAGTAATTATTAGAGGTAAAATTAATGATTTGCAGGATCTACTCCAGTGAACATGACAATAATTTTTTTATTTATTTTTTTGGTTTGTTTAACGACGCACTCAACACATTTTAATTACGGTTATATCGGCGTCGGACATATGGTTATGTCGAGAAAAAACCCCAGTGGTCAGCTGACGGGGATCGATCCTAGACCGACCGCGCATCAGGCGGGCACTCTACCACTGGGCCATGCTGCCCGCTCACATGACAATAAGTGCACAGTGCTTACTTTCTTATCTTCTTATGTTCCTATAATCCCAATTGATTGTGTAATGAAAAATATATCATTGGGTGCATTGAAGCATTTATATGTGGTGATCAGTAATGAAATTCCAACTGATTTGCAACACTAGAATGTATGTTGGTAATATTCTGATAATAGATCAGTTGTAGTTGTGATGTCATGGTGAAATCATATCACTATTCTTAGCTCATTATATTCCACCGAAATAATTGCAGAGCACCCCATCATCCCTCTCCCTACTCCATCTACCAGTGTTTACATCGGTGTTGGTAATTTTCAATAGATATTTTGTAATTGTGGTGATATCCATATATTGAATCACAATATTGTTAACTCATTCCATCGATCTACAGACTGGTAGGTACTGGGTTCGGATCCCAGTCGAGGCATGGGATTTTTAATCCAAATACCGACTCCAAACCCTTGAGTGAGTGCTCTGCAAGGCTCAGTGGGTAGGTGTGCACCACTTGCACCAACCAGTGATCCATGACTGGTTCAACAAAGGCCATGGTTTGTGCTATCCTGCCTATGGGAAGCACAAATAAAAGATCCCTTGCTGTTAATGGACATAAGAGTAGTCTATGAAGTGGCGACAGCGGGTTTCCTCTCAAAATCTGTGTGGTCCTTAACCATATATCTGAGGCCATATAACAGTAAAAAAAATGTGTTGAGTGTGTCGTTAAATAAAACATTTCTTTCTTCTTTTTTCCTTTCTTTTTTTGGTGACTCTTTATATTTCACAAAAGTAGTGGGGCGGGACATAGCCCAGTGGTAAAATCTTCACTTGATGCACAGTCAACTGCACCCCCACTAACCCCCCCCCCACTCCACCCCACCTAAATCTGCCACTTTTTTGTTCAACTGTGGGTGTTGGTAATAGATCAGTTATAGCAGTGATGTTATCCAGACATCTAATCACAATATTATTAACGGTACTGAGTTGGCGGGAAGACTCTATATCACTGTGGTAATGTAATGAGTGTCGTCTGCGTGGAATGAAATCTGTACATACAACATTATGTAATTTTACCACCCATTTCACTTTCAAATTTTACTTTGTACTTTATTGCATTTGTGCCAGTGTGTACCAGTTTATTTCTAGAATGTTCAAGTCTACAGAGTGGATTATAAGATTCCATCATATGTGGTCATGTGGGATAGAAAAAAGTTCACCCGAGGTGGTGAAAATTTCGACTTGGGACGAGGCTTGCCGAGTCCCATGGTCGAAATATTTACCACCAAGAGTGTACTTTTTCTATCCTACATGACCACATATGATGGAATCTTTTTCTCTCATTCATTCGGTAAATAATCCATTATTTTACACAGACAGACAAAGATGGCTGAACAATTAACTTTTTTATTTGACCATTTTATCATAAATAAACTGCACTATCGTATTTACCATGTTTGTTTCATGTGTTAAATGAGATTTAGCACCACAAATTAACAAGATAGCTTGTAAAATGAAGGTTTTAATAAAAAAATATTAATTTAAAACTGTCTTATGACCTCACATCACCACCTCACATAATATGACGTCATATATTACCACCAACGTCATGTTAAACG
Organism: Dracogyra subfuscus; assembly: GCA_016106625.1. Lineage (NCBI taxonomy): Eukaryota > Metazoa > Mollusca > Gastropoda > Neomphalida > Peltospiridae > Dracogyra > Dracogyra subfuscus. The sequence continues at coordinate 6,697 of JAECMU010154570.1, read as the reverse complement.
CCAGCGCGTGATATCCCATGTAAGATAGTTCTGTTCCATATACACGAGGATGAAATAAATTAAATGTATACTAATGGAAAGAAATAGGGGACCACATAAACAGTAACAATAGATATTAACCACTACCAGAACCTTTACTCACAGTATCAGGATATTAGACACAGACCTTTTAACAAAATTATTGAGGCTTCTAGATTATGGTAGCCCCATTCCCGTGGCTAGTGATGTTTAATGTTGGGCTATTAAATAGCTACAATTGCCATGCCTGATGGCTAGTGAAAACAAAAATGTCAAATGTTGCAGTTAAGTCTATTTTGTAAATATGAATATTCTTACCCCGGTCCAACCTCCAGTGTTAGTGTTTTTAAGCTCTAACTCCTTCTTTAGGTGATATATCTGATTATTTCTATTATTTAGTAAAATGTATTAACTTAAAGTAAAGTAGGGCTAGTGAATTTTTAATTATGGCTGGTTAATGTTTTAAAATCAGTGGTCCCATGGCTAGTGGATTTAAAACAATGCTGGAAGCCCTGCCTTGGTTAATTTAAAAACCTGTAACATGTTTGGATAAAGTTAAAACGGATTGAACTGAGTCTGTGAGTCTGAAGCAGGAAAATATTAACAATGTTTGTTAATGTTCTGTTTAATGACACCACTAGAGTATTTTCATTTTGACATATTGTTTTAGAGAGGAAACCTACATTATTTTCCAATTGTATTAAGGGATCTTGTATTTGGACCATCTGACAGACAGGATAGCACACACCAATACCTGTCATGGTGCACTGTGTGTGAAGTAGCCCAATAACAAAGTGTCTGTTCACAGTCATTAACAAAAAATACACACACACACACACACACACACCCCGAATCTAACAGTTAAAAATACCATCATAGTGACTCCCAGAGAAAAACAGGATATTTGTAACCACCAATACGACACAGCAGTTTTCAGTATCTCAGCAAAAACACATATAGCAACAAGATTACATAGCAGTAATGTTAACAAATAAAGCACTCAGAATTACTGGCTGGGTCAGTTATAGGTTCGATACCCATTGATGGGCCCATTGAGCTATTTTTCATTCCAACCAGTGCCCCGCAACTGGTATATCAAAGGCCATGGCATGTGCTATCCTAATGGGATGGTGCATATAAAAGATCCTTTACTACCACTGATAAAAAATATGTTGCAGGTTTCATCTTTAAAAATATATATCAGAATTACCAAATGTTTGACATCCAGTAGCTGATGATTAATAAATCAATGTGCTCTAGTTGTGTTGTTAAACAAAAAAACCTTTAAGTATCACTTACACCAAATGCATGTATGTTTATGGTAGGCAATATTTCCTCAGAATTCTTGATGGGTTTTTTTCTTGCCATCTTCTCTTGCATTCTTTTCTTTATGTTTGTTAGGTTCCTTATTTAATCTCACAAATTACTACTATGGTTAAGTGAAACAGTTTCAGTATTTTGTAGCTTCTCTTCTTCGACTTATATATACTTTTTACAATGTAATTTAGACATCCTTGGTGGGTTTTTTTGGTTTTTTTAAATGGAATCTATTTAAACTGTATTTTGTATAACAAAATATGTGTCAGTCGGGTAAAAGGTTTGCATTTCCCTTGACAAAAGCAAATGCTCAATTATCTTTTGTGTCGAGTAATGTGCTTTAAAACTGAACTTAGAAGTCTGAGCACGTTTGTGGATATTGTTTTGTGAACTCGAAATTAGGTTTTTTTGTTTTTTCGTAAGCACTCGTTACAGTGTGTCAGTGTAAGTGATTGTCAGTGCCCAGAAATCAATGATAGGAGCGGATAAAGTCGACGCTGCGTGCATGCCGACCACTGGATTCCATTACCAGACTTAATTGTCGCTCGGCTAGCGCTGCAGGGTGCACACTTTTTCACTTTATCGCTTGGCGTTTGAAATGCATTACAAGTTGGGTGGTGGTGTTTTGGGTTTTTTAAAACTGTTTTTTATTCTTGTTCGACATTTAGGTCGTCTAATTTTTTTGTGTTAGTGTTTAAGTGTTCTGTTTCTTGTTTTATCATGTCAATGGTGCAGCATTTTCTTATCTTATCACTTGTTCGCTTTCTTATCATTTAAAATTGTCATTTGAAATTGCATTTCAGATTTGGTTTGAGGTTTTTTGGTGGGTTTTTTCCTTGTTTGACATTTAGATGTAAGTTTTTTGTGTTAGTGTTTCAATGTTCTGTTTCTTGTTTTATCATGTCAGTGGTGTAGCCCTTTTCTTGTTGTATCACCTGTTCACTTTATAGTTTAAAATTGTCATTTAAAATGCATTTAAAATTTGTTTGTTTTTGGGATTTTGTTTTTTCTTGATTGACATTTAGTAGTAAGGTTTTTGTGTTAGTGTTTCAATGTTCTGTTTCTTGTTTTATCACACTTATAACAATTGAAATTTTTTGTAAACTATTTATGCAAAAACAAATTTAGTTAATCCATTACAGGATGATCACTTGTTCGCATTATCATTAGTTTTCTGTTTTTTGTTTTATCATGTCAGTGGTGTAGCCCTTTTCTTGTATCACCAAATCTCTAAGAATTGAACATTTGTGAAAACCTGTTATGGATTATATAAAAACCAATTCAGGTACCGTATAACCGGAAATTTTCGTGGTCTTAATTTTTCGTGGTTTGGGGTATAAAAACATTTCAAGGTTTCTTATTTTCGTCGTTTGCCATATCTAAATTGAAAGTAATTTTATTTTCGAGTTTTAACAAGTCTAGTTGCGAGAATACTTGTTATTGTTGATTAAAGATTCACTTCGGCTGCCAGTTGTTCGATACCACCAACAGGTAAAGTTAAACAATAGAGCATTCGGCTGCAGCCTAATTGGCCACTGATACCCGGTATGCTATACGCAAGACAACTGATCGCTGTCTTTGCTGTTGTGTAAAGCCAATTACGATTTGTGTGAGATGTTTTGTTAGTCAGTCTCGGTAGTGTTTTATGTTTAATCTGAGCATGACATGTGTCACTCACACTCTTCAGTGCGTGCAGTCAGCAGTGATAAGTGTTCTGTGTATCCAGTATTGATGAATGTCCGAGCAGTACATGTTTATTTATTATCGTGTGTGTAACTATAATTATTGACAAAAACAATATATGAAATTAAAAAATATTTCATTATATTCTACAAACAGTGAGATTCACACAGTAACTTTAAAAAAGGTATAACTTGTTGTCTTGATTGTACTACTCTCTTTGTCGTATCCGGTGAACTGCGCATGACAGGAATAAAATGTTCCGGTAAATTGTCAGTGCGTTATCGCTTTCACAATAAATATTTTAGATAGAATTTCTTGATGTTTTCAAATATTTTCAAGGATTTATATTTTCGATGCTGATTACTTACCCACGAAACCCACGAAAATAAAAATCCTCGAAAATTTCCGGTTATACGGTAACCCATTTTATGTTTGCTTAACCTGCCAAGACCATGTAAATGAAATCCTAAAGCGTCCAGCTAACATCAGGGCTAAACATTCGCGCGAATCTCCGAATCCGATTCATGCCAGGATTCATGCAAGCATAAAACATCCAAATCTATTTGGATTCACGTGAAATATTTAAAAATATTTTATTAAATTTAATATCACTGAGTAAAATGTTACAGAATTAAAAAAATAAAGTGAAATAAAAAATAGTCTGGTTATCAAGCTTCAGTTTAAACTGGCGTCAAAAGCATAGCATACATTCAAATACATGCACTTGAAGCTGGTAAGACACCTAAAAAACCTACTGACTGTAAAGAAAAAATGGAACCAATAACTAAAACAAAAAACTGCTAGTAAAGTGTTGGTTTAAAAGTGGGTAAACTGTTGCTGACAAATTGGTTATTCTTTCCAGTAAATAGTAAGATTTAAAAATAAATCCATATACAATTAGTAGAATATGACACAGAATTCTGTATACTAACACTGTTGATAAAATTCTTCTCTGACAATGTTTAGAATTGGAGGATTCCCGTGGACTGCTTCCATGGTAATCCACATGGATTCTCATCAAAAAGGTCGAATGTTTAGCCCTGAACATGCATTTGGTTAAGGCTTCTAGTTTATTGTAGCCCCATTCATATTCAAGGTATGACTAATATATAACTACTATTGCCATGCCCGATGGCTAGTGAAAAAAAAAGTCAAATGTTACAATTAAGTCTGATTATTACTATTATTTAGTAAAATTGGATTAACTTATGGTAAAGTAGGACTAGTGAATTTTTAATCATGGCTGGTAAATTTTTAAAATCTCTGATCCTATGGCTAGTGGATTTTATAAAATATTCTAGACACCCTGGTTTGGTCTAGGATTGATCAGTGTCAGTGGGCCCAGTGGGCTGTTTATCATGTCAGCCATTGCTCCACAGCTGGTGGAACAAAGGCTGTGGTAAGTACCATCCTTTGTGGTTATAAAAGATCCCTTGCTGCTAAACGGAAAGAGCTTTCCTTTCTCATTATCTGTGTGGTGCTTAACCATATTTATTACCCATGTAGTTAAAAATATCTTATACGTACCAAAGTGTTACATCCCAAAGTGTTACGTTTCACTAGAACATCAAGTGAGATGTAACACTTCAACGGCATATGATGACATCATTGTTTGGTGCACTAACTACAACCTAACATGAAGGTCAGATAAATGAGTTGAGTAATATAAATTAAGATCGATTATGGGTAATAAATAGGATATTAAACTCGCTACCATTTCGTATCATGTTTATATGTCCCCCATAAAATAAATTTCATCTGGAAATTATTTCACACGAGACATACTAGTACACATGATTCGAAATGGAAGTTTGTTCAATATCCTATAATTCTAATGCCATATAGCTGTAATTACAATGTAGTGAGTGTTTTAAATAAAACATTCATTACTTTATTAATGGGCACATGAAAAATGGGTTATTCGAAACAGTTCTTGCAATTTTCAGTTAAAAGTTATTTTGTTTCGTTCAAAGACACCACTATAGCACATTAATTTATTAATCATCAGCAACTGGATGTCGAACATTTGGTCATATTGACATATAGTCTAAGAGGAAATCTAGCTGCCACATTTTTCCATTAGTAGCAAGGGATCTTTTATATGCACCATCTCACAGACAGGATAGCACATACCACAGCCTTTGAAATACCAGTCATGGTGCCTGAAATAAAAAATAGCAATTTATTTTTTAACAATATTATTTCCCTTTTTATAATAAATATTTTAAATTAGCATACTAAATTGAAGACAGAATATAAGTTAGTATAGTTGAAAATGAGAGACACACAAGATTTTGTTTAGGTTGGGTTTTTTGTATGTTTTCTTTTTTAAAGTTCTTTTTAATGTACCTCAGTTGTATATTACATCAAAATTTAGTATAACCATAAATGTATGCATTATTTGCATTTTCCATTTTTTTTTATTTTTAATGTTCAATACTTCTAGTTTGATGCTATGTGAAATTTGTGGAAAGTATGTCTTATATGTAATCTATACGGTTGTTTCAGCAACATGAATTTATAGACATGAGATACTTAGTCAAGTCTGGATATCGATTGTTGTTTTCCTCCATAATACCCCAGTGATCTATATTTTATATTAACCAGCACATGCTTTCCACCAGAAGTAGATGTGAATGATTTTCCTTTGACCACAGGGTCGATAATTTCCCGTCATTTTTGCCAGAGCTCTCCATTTGAATGCTTCTATTGATCTGCTGCCATGAGTTGTGAATCGCCGGCGCGAAGAATGTGTTCCTCCATTTGATTGGTTGTTGGAGATACCCAGTGGACCTATGGGCACTCCTGACTTAACAAATGTATTATCTTATATATCTAGTAGGTTTTGTTGCAAGCAGTTTCACAGGAGTGGAAATTTCTCTTTCACAAGTTTATGGATACCAGTCAAGTTTATACCAGTTTCTTCAGTTACGGAATTTGGCAATTTGTATTTCACTGTGAATGGTTGAATAGAAAGTAGTACGTGTTGATCATCCTGCAAGTTTTACATTTTTGATTGGAGTTAAACAAAAATAATTCTTGGATTTATTTTGTGGCGTTAATATTTTAATTCTTGTAATTAATTTGGCAATTTGTGTTTGGCAAAGGAATGTTGATAAGAAAGTTGTATATGTTGATCATTCTGCAAATTTGAATTAATATTTTAGCTGGTGTTCAGTTCTTGGAGTTAATTTGTTAATTCTTGGGAGTTAATTTGGCAGTTTGTGTCTTACTGCAAATTGTGGAATAGAAAGTAGTATACATTTATCTTCCTTTGTGTTTAAGGATTTGTTGGAATGAATTTTTGTTTTTAATTTTTGAAGTAAATGTTTCATCATTCTACTAGTTAATTAATGTGTTAATTCCTGGAGTTAATTTGGCAGTTTGTGTCTTACTGGAAACTGTTACATAGACAGTAATATATGTTTATCATCAGTTATGTTTTATGCTTTTAATTTATGATATTTAAAACATTCTTAGAGTTAATTTTTCAATTCTAAAGTTAATTTAGTTAATTTAGTTTTCATTTGGGAATTAGTTTTTATATATATATAAAGTTAATTTGAGAATTTTTGTCATACTGGAAACTGTTGGATGGAAAGTAGTTTGTTTTTCATCCTTTATATTTTCATTTCATGGAACTATTTTGGCAGGCTGAGTATGTTTTATTGAACCGTTA
>JAECMU010154565.1:0-13964 GCA_016106625.1 Dracogyra subfuscus | reverse complement strand
TATTTGTCAGTTAAGTAGAATGGAACTAAATGAAATTTATATGGTACTTATAATACAGTGAAATCTCTCAAAATCAGACCCTCTGTAAACCAGAATTTCACCAAAATCTGCCATTTTTCATGGTCCGTTTCTTAAAATCAGTATGGAACTTAACCTCTCTAAACTGGACACATCTTAAAACCAGACATTTTACTTGGCGCCGAGGGTGTCCGGGTTTGAAGGGATTTTATTGTTTAGATATTTTTAATGTGGATATTACATCTATTGTATTGATGTTGTGCTATTGTTACATGAATTATTGAAGTGTGAAGAATATGACTGATTCTTCAGTTGCTATTTGGTAGGTAAAGACTTTGTGATGGAAACAAGTTAGCGGGCAGCATAGCCCAGTGGTACAGTGCCCGCCCTGATGCGCGGTCGGTCTAGGATCGATCCCTGTCAGTTATCCACTGGGGTTTTTCTCGACATAACCATATGTCCGACACCGATATAACCGTAATTATAATGTGTTGAGTGCATCGTTAAACAAACAAATAAATAAACAAAATAAATGGAAACAAGTTTCCCATTTAATTCTGTAGAATAAGCATTAAGAAAACCATATGTTAGCATCTATGTCCCATACCGTCCCATCCCAGCCGTGTTGTGAAAACACAGGCACAGATACACAAGAACATGAAGACTTTGTGTGTGGTGTCGAGTATGTCCCTGTATGTGATACATCAACACACATTCTCATGTCTAACTGTTCACCTCTGTATGCCATCTCAGTTCAGTATCAACCTGATCAATAAGGTGATAAATCTCAACAAATACAGGCCATGTAAAGTGTTAAAAATCTGATGTAATTGGACTTCTGGTTACCTAGATATTTTTCCAGGTTACCATCTGTTCCACTGACTAATATCTGAGACCCTATTGTTGCACAAGATAACCAATAATTTATCTTGAGCGTGACTTGAAACGTGTGTACTCCAACATGCGAAACCAGTGACATGCATCCTAGTGGTAAAGCACATGCCTTATGATTGGTCAGTCTGGGATCGATCCCCGTTGGTGGACAAATTGGTCTACGTCTTGTTCCACTCAGTGCTCCACAACTAGTGTAATAAGGAAGGAAATGGATTATTTAACAGCGCACTCAACACATTTTATTTACGGTTACATGGTGTCGGACATACAGTTAAGGACCACATATATTGAGAGAGGAAATCCACTTTCGCCACTTCATGAGCTACTCTTTTCGATTAACAGCAAGGGATTTTTTATATGCACCATCACACAGACAGGGTAGTACATACCACAGCCTTTGTTACACCATTTGTGGAGCAGTGGCTGGAACAAGAAATAGGGTATCAATCCTAGATCGATCGCGCATCAGGCTAGCGCCATGATTTGTACTATCCTGTCTACATATAACAGATTCTTTACTGCTAATCAAAAAGCGTAAACCAATGTTGTGGTGACAGCAGGTTGCTTTTGTAATTATCTCTTCAGTTTTTAACCATTTGTTCAACACCATATAAATTAGTTCAGAGGGAAACGAACCAAAACAAGCTGTTGAATGTCAGGCATGAATATTCATGTTATGTTACACAAAATATATAATGAAGGTATATGGAAAAACAAATTGTGGGAAATAACGTAAAGAATTTATGTGTTTGTCAATGTCACTGAGGCCGGGAAAATACCTCAGAAATGCATATCATGGCATGAAGACTCGTAGTGTTGGAGAACCTATGTGTCTTGATGAAGGCTAAGAAGAATTAACTTACAAAAAAGAAGAATTCATTGAGACTAAGGGATATAACTCTTAGACAAAATATCTCTAAAAGCAGGTAAAATATCTCATTCAACAAAATAGTATTTTGAGGCATGGAAGACTAAGGGGATAACTTATACAAAAACTATGTATTGTTATTAGCCTTTCTGTAATGTATGTGTGTCACATTTTGTCACATTTTGCTAGCTATTTTGAGACATAACATAAATAACAGAATGCATTATACGTTTACAGCCAGTTAAACTTTTGACAGAGTAACTGCAGAAAGATTTACTTTGGTCGTACATCATACTTATCAGCGTCTTGTTATCAGCTCTGGTGAATGGTGCAAAGTAACTTGGCATTATGGGTAATGCATTGCCCTATCCGACACCCTTCTGTATTAATTTCCAATTGCCAAACATTTGATATGGATTTATTGCCTTGTACCCTGCGAGAAATCTGAACGCAGGTTTTATCTACAGTGGGGTGTTTTGTGTCTTTGTGCTCAAAGAATCGGCTGCTTTGTACCTCTACAGAGAATTGTCCGGTTGATGTCTTACAGCCGTTGTCAAGAGAAAGGTCGGGACGTAGCCCAATGGTGTACGGTACAGCACTCTCTTGATGCACAGTTGGTCTGGGATCGATCCCCGTCGGTGGGCCTGTTGGGCTATTTCTAGCACCAATCAATCACCACGACTGGTATATCAAAGGCCGTGGTATGTGTTATCTTGTCTGTGGATTGATGCAAGTAAAAGATCCCTTGCTGCTAATTGAAAAAGAGTAGTCCATGAAGTGACAACAGTGGGTTTCCTCTCTGTGTGGTCCTGAACTATATGTCCAATGCCATATAGCTAAATAAAATGTGTTGAGTGCATCGTTAATTAAAACATTTCCAGTGATGTCTTAGAGCTCTTGTCAAGAGATGGGGTGGGACGTAACCCATTGTAAAGTTCTCGCCTGGTGCACAAATATCTAGGATTGATTTCCATTGGACCGGCCTCGTTTGCGTCATGGTTAGGCCATCGGTCTACAGGCTGGTAGGTACTGGGTTCAAATCCCAGTCGAGGCATGGGATTTTTCATCCAGATACTGACTCCAAACCCTGAGTGAGTGCTCAATGGGTAGGTGTAAGCAAGGCTCAATGGGTAGGTGTAAACCACTTACACCGACCAGTGATCCATAACTGGTTCAACAAAGGCCATGGTTTGTGCTGTCCTGCCTGTGGGAAGCACAAATAAAAGATCTCTTGCTGCTAATCGGAAAGAGTAGCCCTTGAAGTGGCAACAGCGGGTTTTCTCTCTAAAATATCTGTGTGGTCCTTAACCATATGTCTGGCACCATATAACCATGTGTTGAGTGCATCGTTAAATAAAACATTTCTTTCTTGATTCCCATTGGTGAGTCGTGGTATGTACTATCCTGTCTGTGGGATGGTGCTTATAAAAGATACTACAAGGTAGTATACAAATCTTTTGACTAAGTGTCAAAATATCCAATGTGTTGAGCGTGCCTTTAAATAAAACATTTGGTCTTTCATTCCTGGTCAAGGGTAGGATCTAAGTAAACCAGTAGAGCTCTTACATAAAGTGCTTGGGGTTATAGGATCAAACCTCCATGTCTGACCTTTTTTTTTGGCTATGTTCTATCCTCTGCCTTATGAATGGTATATCAAAGTCCATGGTATGTGCTATCCTGTCTGAAAAAAATATATTATTGCTAATTGAAAAAAATACTTGGTTCTCTTAAAACTATATGTTAAAATTATCAAATAGCTGATAATATTTTTTTAATTCATCTACTTGCTCTGGTGGTTTCATTTAAACAAAACAAATTTTACTTTTAACTTTCCCAGGACAGCACACATACATTTTAGTTGGAAAGAAAGAAAGAATTGCTTTATTTAATGACACACTCAACACATTTTATTTACGGTTATATGGCATCAGGCATATGGTTAAGGACCACACAGATTTTGAGAGGAAACCCGCTGTCGCCACTTCATGGGCTACTCTTTCCGATTAACAGCGAGGGATCTTTTATTTGTGCTTCTAACAGACAGGATAGCACAAACCATGGGCTTTGTTGAACCAGTTATGGATCACTGGTCGGTGCAAGTGGTTTACACTTACCCACTGAGCTTTGAGGAGCACTCACTCAAGGTTTGGAGTCTGTAGCTGGATTAAAATTTCCATGCCTCGACTGGGATCCGAACCCAGTACCTACCAGCCTGTAGACCGATGGCTAACCATGACGCCACTGAGGCCGATTTTTTTATTTGGATGTAGGTATGAATGAATGAATAAATGAATGAATGAATAAAGAATTAATAGATAAAATAAATAAATAAATAATAAATAGAATAAATACATAAAATTTATCATTAATCACATCTCTCTAATAATCACTGAACTACACCATCTGTCCTTTGCACTGCTACCCCCCCCCCCCCTTCTATCCCCAATTACTCTAACAAGCCATTCTTTTCTTCCTGCCAATGCCGGTGACATTGATGGATGCGGCATGATGTGTGAAGACCACATTAGTGGAGAGTTAAACACAGGGATGTGGCAACACGGTGCCTCACTGGCCTGACACAACACATTAAGACTTGCCAGACTTGTAGAGTGAAAAGAGTTCCACCAATTTACTTGTCTGAGGATAAAACTGTTTTGACAGAGATCCATCTCACTTCCTGGAGCCGTTATTCACTTCCTGCTCTCTCTCTCTGTCTTGTCAGAAGACTGAAATTTGTACTAAAAAGATTATTATTTTTTAAATCTGTAGTCGTAAAATCTTTCATTGCGTCTGAACATAAACAAAAAGGGATGAATTTGCAAAGGCTGTTTTTTTTTAAATCTGTAGTAGTAAAAAGTTTCATTGCGTCTGAACATAAACGAAAAGGGATGAATTTGCGAAGGCTATTTTTTGTTTTTTAATCTATAGTAGCAAAAGGTTTCATTGCCCTGAACATGAACAAAAAAGAATAAATTTGCGAAGGCTATTTTTCTTAAACATGTATTTAAGCATAGTAAAAATATATAGTAAAGCATGTGTAAGACAAAAACAGGGTTTGTAAATTTTGATTACAATGATTCACGTAAAAAGTGTCCAAAAAAAACCCTCTTTATTTTGTTAGGCCAAAATTTGATTTTCGGTGTATTTTGGTGCTTGACTAAAGGGCAGATAATTTGTTTTCAGAGTGATTCAATAGTTATGAGCAGATAACAGTACAGTCAGTTTTTATTTCAATGTATTTTGAGGTTTGATCAAGGGTGGATAACTCTTTATTTTGTTCAAATAGTTTTGGTTTCTGTATATTTTATTAGGTTGGATCAAAAGAAGTGAATTATATTGTGAAATATTGTTTTTAGATGGTGTTATTTTGTTTTATAACCGAAATATTTACTATATTTACACATATTCTGTTATTATTTTTTCAGGCGTCACCACAGTGATTGCAGGAATATGTCCGATCACCCTCATCATCATAAACGTCGCCATAGAAACCATTGCTCACATAATCTGGACGAGAAGCCGAAAGAAAGTCAGGACCGGCGGAACTACTACCTGGACCTAGCAGGCGTTGAAAACAATGCCTCCAAATTTCAAAACAATCCATCGGTTCCGACCGCCGGGTCAGGCTTCGTGCAGACAGGTCACCATAGGTCAAGGTCGCACGATGTGGCGACCACTAAAAAATATGACAATGTGCAACGAGAATCGGAACGTTTAGAAAAACACTTGGTGGGTGTGAAAGAGGAACAGCACGCAAGGTCAAGGTCGTTTGACCCACAGGAGGTGGGCGTGCATTCGCCGAAGGGACAGCCGAAAGTGCCAACATCGCCCCACAAACACGGCGGTGGGGGTAAGTTCCGGCCGGTAAGTCTGCCGGCGCACGTGACGACGACAGTGCCAGCGACGACAACGTCCCCACACTATCACCGGCGACACCGGCACCGCGAGAAGGACCACGGTCTCGCGATGCAGCAGGTCGCGGAGTGGATCGAGAGGGAACATTCGTGGGAGGTGGAGGGGGAGAGGCTGGTGGTGCAGAGACACGAACACCACCACATCCACGAGCACCACCACCACCATCACTACCACCACTACTATGAGGCGTAGACGTGGAGGTGGTGTGTGTGTGTGTGTGTGGGGGGTGAGAGTATATGAGTTTGTGAATAAGATGAATTAAAAAACAAACAATAATGTTTAGTAGACTACTTCTGGTGTGGAATGGATCGAGTCCAGAGTTCAGCAGACTATACTACCACCACCACTACTACAAGGTGTAAATGTGGGGGTGTTCGTGTGTGAGGATAGATGTGTGGGTGTGTTCAAGTGTACATGTGTAAGGGTAGATGATGGGGGGTGAGTACAAGTGTACATGTGTGTGTAAGGGTATATGTGTACATGTGTGTTTGTGTGTGCATTGAATAAGATGAATTAAAAAACATGATATGGTTTAGATTTCTGGTGATCTGGAATGGATTGACGCAAAACATCAGCAGACTAGACTACCAACTCTACTATGGGAATTCCATTTGTCCATAATCTGTATGCTTATATGAATACATAAACATAATCTGTTATGCATATATGTATGTATACATAAACATAATCCATTATGCATATATGTATGTATATGTAAACATAATCAACAATGTATGTATGTATATGTAAACATAATCCATTATGCATATATGTATGTATATGTAAACATAATCCATTATGCAAATATGTATGTATACGTAAACAATCCATTATGCATATATGTATGTATACGTAAACATAATCCACAATGTATGTATACGTAAACATAATCCATTATGCATAAAGTGATAGGATATGCAAACACATATAAAAGACACATAAAATGGAAACTACTCAACATATTTACATAGAATATGATTGTTACAGATTATGCATTATGTTTTTGTTTATGCATGCAAATTGTGGACAAATGAAATTTGCACCTATTCGTGGTTTGTATGTGTATGTGTGCTCGTGTATATGTTTGTGTGTTTACATGTGTGATTACAAATTATAATTTATTTGGTTTAGACTTCTTATGTGGAATGGAGTTCTGCAGACTAGACTATGTGTGTGTGTGTTTAATGTGGTGTGGATGGCTGGAAAAAAGTTGCATGTAGGCAGCCATGTTGTTTTTTAATGGGTTCAGCAGATGTATTCCAAAGAAAATCAAGCATAGAATTAAAGAGGCCATCTTATGGTTAACTTAGGGGTCTGTTCAAGGCTTGAATGATCATTGGGTAGGAGGGAAGTTGTTTTTATACCCAACACTCACAGAATAAAACTCTGAATGTCCGAAATGGTAGGGGAGGTGGATTTATCTTCCCTTGATATCATCTGAAAATGTTTGTAATGAGTCGAGGTATCTATATACAAAGTTTCACGGTTTTAACAAAAAGTGCACAGTTCGATTAAAAATTGTGTTAGCTACCCCAGTAGTTAACACAGGTGAAAAGATGTGGCAGACCCACCCGAAATATAAAGATTGAACCCAGCCCCAGTTCATCAAGTCTAGAACAGGCCCTTTCAAATTTAGAACCAAATAACCTTTCTCCAAGGTCGTCTAACAAAAATAAGTGCAGTCTTAACCGCCTGTTTTACTATGAATTAAGATCAGTTTGTCGGTGGTACTTTGTGAAACAGTTATTTTCATTTGACGTTTTGATCAATACAAAATCATTAAAGTTGGCCAATTCTTTAATGCATTTGAAGAGACGACTTTATGCATTGACAGCAGCATGACATGACAAAGAAATCTGGCAATCACTGTGTCCGTGCTGAATGCATCATCTTTAATTTGTACATGTCTGATGGTCAAAGGAAAGTGGTTATTTTGTTGTATTCTGGATCATATGGTAGCCATGCAAGGTGTCATTTAGTAATGAAATCCATGCAGTTTAGCAGCCAACGATATATTTTTTTAAATAAACGTATACAAATGAAAGTCTGTACTATCGGTTAATTGACTAACCCAGTTAATTGCATATGATTGAGCTGCACTGTGGGTATGCAAATAAGCGGATTTGACTGATTTAAATATTGTGATACATGACACCAAATATAGCACATCAGAACTTTTTTTTTTAATTAATAATTTCAGTTTTGATGAAAGATGAAAAGTAAAAGTGTATTAAAAATAAATTAAAAAATACTATTTTGATGTGAAATTTATAAAACAGTCCGCTTGGAAATAAATAGCTTTTAGTTAATTATATAGTATGAAAAAAGGCATTCGCTATGGGAAGGACTATAGGCTTTATATTTCTAATGCATAAGAATCAATTTAGATTAATTAAAAATAAAATTAACTAATAATTATGCTTATATTATATGTTTTTCATAGTAACAGAAATGACATGTAAAAAGAAAAATGCAAAGTTGACAAATAGTTAGATTTTTAAATACGGTTTTTTGGGGAGATTTTAAAAAAATCATTTATATGAAAATATCTGCTTTGGTTTCATTGTAAAATCCATCCATTTCTCTTTGAATTCTACTACCTACTAGTATACATGATGCTTGTTTGTTGTGTGGTGTGGTATGGTCAGGTGGTTAGGTCTGCTGTGAATAACTGTGATGAATTTGATAGTATTATTGTTTGAGAGCAAGCAAAAAGCCAGACACATAGGTGCATTATGATCATGCTTTTTGATTGGTCTTTAAATAATGTAAGACACACCCTGATTGGATTAAAATTACCATGTCTTTGCAAGATCTAAATAGGGCACAGTTCATTGGATAATGCTTCAGCCACAAGATTGTTCTTTTGAGCAGAATTATCATTTCTTCTTGCATGAACACTTCATTGTTAATTCTAACTGCAAAGTGGGCCTTGTCAAATGTGAACTGAAATCTAATTTGGCAAATATATTTTATAATAATTCACCAAGAGCTTTTATTTTGTCACATTTTGTTTTTGCTAAGAGAATGTTGAATTTGGCTATATATTATTTTAAAAATTAGCCAGGTTCTTAACCATATTTTGTTTGGTCCTCGGAAAGGCTCAGATCTTTGAAGATGGAGATCTACATAATATGTATATTTGCCATGCTTTGTTCTGATTGGCCACAAGTGACCTTTGCCTTATCACTGCCCGTTTTGATTGGACAGGCAAGCAATTACCTTCATCTACCTCTTGACTCGTACACTGCTTGCCATTATCAAGGTCATTCCACATCACCTAAATTTTCAAGTGCATGTATGCCATACATGAAGTATTTTGATAAAACCCCCACAAAAAACACATTGTTAGAGATTTTCAAAGCTATCTCGGCACTATTATAATCATATAACCATCGTAAGCTATGATGTCACAATGACACATGCCATAGCCTATAACGGTTTTACAATATCGTAGCACTAAGATAGCTTTGAAAATCTGGGCACAATTGATATGAGATGTTCTGCATGAGCCATGGTTTCATATTAATCGGTGAATACATTTGATAGTAAATTGTTTTTCAATGAAAATTTTTTATGAAACACTTTGGATTTTTCTACAATTCTGAATTTTAGCACCACATAAAATCTGATTCCTGTCCTTGTTCTTTGACGAAAAGATCATAATGACTGACACAAAACACAGAAAATATTTCCTTTATTTCTGTTCAAGGTCGTTTTCATCTTTTATAATGGGTCATAAATGTCTGCGCCTCCACCCAGTTTCCCTTACAGTAATTGGTTTGTAATTACCGGTAAACAGGTCCTGTGCTTATAAAACTGGAGAATCTACACTCAAATCTCAGATGAGGTCACATACCTGCAGTTTGTACGGCGTTGTCATGACGGTAAAGTCTCAGACTCTTACTAGAGTTTTGATTCTAGACTCAAAAACATTTATAAGCACGAGGCCAGAATCCAAAAACATCCAATATTTCAATCGTTTTTAAAATACTATTTTCATTGGATGTATACCTTAATTCAATATGCATCATTAGTTAAAATTACTAGATAAATACCCTACAGTGATAGTTCTTTCCTTTTCAGTTTTCTTTAATGACTCCACTACAGCACATTGGATGTCAGACATTTGATCATTCTTGGATGCATATTTAGACAAAAAAGAAAATCGATGCAGACATTTACAAATAATAAAGTAATAAAACTACAACTTGTCATATGTGCCTGATCCATTTGTTTGGAATTTGTTTCAAATGCAATGAAATATAAATGAAATCAAACTAAAGAAAGACATTTAGATGTTATAACCTTGATGAAAAAGGCCTTTGGCAACATGCAGCAGAACCAATAAATCTTGCGGCCAAAATCTCACGACTCGTTTCCTCCAATAACCTCCCAATATTGTCACACTGGGATCACATGGTATCTTGATGATAGTAAGACGTGGAATGCCTTGTTATTTTGTAACTACTTATGTACATTTGATGTATATTTAAATCTCTGTACATTTGAAAACTAAAACTCCACTAATGTGCTAGTCATTTTATGTACTCTTTCAAATTTGAGCTTGAAAGAGAAAAATATGTTGTTGTTGTTGTTGTTTTGTGTTTGCCCTTGCTGCATGTTGTTTATCGTGTTTGATATGTGAAGAGCTGATAACAGTATTTTAATAAATTATATATTATTGAGCTGTGCGTTTGAGAATAAAATTGTGAGATTTTTGATGATTGTATGATTGTGAGTAAAACATTCTTCTTCTTTTTTCATTGGATTTGATAGAATATCAATTTATTTACTAGCATTTTAACTTATTGAAAATATTGTTCATTGTTTAAAATTATTTTTTAAAAAGCAACAAAAAATCATTTTGGATTTTATACATGTATGTAGGTTTTTTTTACAAAACTGTGTCTTAAAGTTGAAAGACATTATTAAGTGTTATGTTATTAACCTCACAATTTTGGATATAAAAACTGGATTTTGAAAAGAGAAAGTTTGCATTTGAGATATTTATACGCTGTATGTGAATTTTGTGTGTGTGTGTGTGTGTGTGTGTGTGTGTGTGTGTGTGTGTGTGCGTGCGTGTTTGTGCAAGTGTGTGTGAGTGTGTGTATATTAAATATAGTGATATGTAAATGCAAACTGCAGCATTGTGTGTGCAGAAATGTAGATGAATTATGAATTGCTCAAATCCATGCATGATATTTCTAGATGTTTGTATATAGATTAGCCTATTGTGAAATGTAAAAACAGTGATCGTATACCTTCATCTACACATGAGCAAATGTTAAGCACCATTATTCTGTTTAACCAGTAAATAATATATCAAAGAAAAACCTGTTTATGCGATTTTGTTGTGCACTGTAACACTGGCAAAGTGCAGTCAGAGAAATGTTTGTTTATAGCAAACTGTTTAGTATCATATTTACAGTCAGACTTGCTTTAGTGACCACCTGTGTTAAGCAGCCACCTGTGTTAAGAAGACAAGGTTTTATTCTCCTACATCATCTAATACAGTATAAACTGACCTGTATTAAGCAGCCACCTGTGTTAAAGGCCATGTTTTGATACTTCATTTGATGGCTGGTTAATGCAGATTTCACTGTGGGGGTTTTCCTGACATCATATTCTATACTTGAGGACAAATCGCTGTTGACGAGAAAGAAGAATATCTTATGACACAACAGTAGGTTTCTTGGTGTTCTAAACTCTGTTGCATTGAAATTTCATCCATTAAACAAAGGATTCATTTTATTTAGACTTGTTCAAAATGTTACTGATGTTGCAGGCTAAATACTGAAAAACATAAAAGAAACATTTTACAAAATGCTTTAGGCCCCCAAGTTCGGCCAGCAGACGTTTCACTAATGTTCGTGAACTATTTGATTGGTTCCCAACATGGCCATTGGTTTACTGTGAAGTGCATAAACCAGTCTAGTGGATGTTTTTCTGCTCCGTCTGGCTGAACTCGGCCCAGTTAAATATTGGTATCCAAAATAAGATAAATCACATTGTAGTTCTGGATAATTGTCTTTCACTATTTTCAATTGTGAGCACCAAGATCAGGTTTCCACATAAACTTGGAGTGGTATGCATGGTTATTTGTACACTTTCAATGTTTTCACTGACAGCCAATATGTCACTTCATTTCAACTTATTTTTATGCTTATATCCAGTTACGGTTCAAGCACACTGTCCTGGACACACACCTCAGCTATCTGAGCTGTCTATCCAGGACAGTGGGTTAGTTGTTAGTGGTTAGGGAGAGAGAATAGGGTGTAGTGGTCTTACACCTACCCATTGAGTCCTTAAAACTTGCTTTGGGTGGGAGCCGGTACCGGGCTACGAACCCAGTACCTACCAGTCTTGTATCTGATGATTTAATCTCACCATGAAGGCCAGTGTTAGCCAGTAGTCCTCAGCACAACAATCTAGCTGTCATCAACCAAGACACTGAAAGTGTGCAGTAAAAATGCCTACCACTTGTACGTTTGTGCGGAAACTCACTTATAACACGCCCATAAGTAATGTTGCAAAATGCAATCAATAAATTTGTTACAGCAAGAGGTGGGGTCTAAAACATTTGATATTATACACATTTATTGCACAGTTCTGTCAATGGTAAAACGAGGTAAGCATCATACAAATTTAATTACCAGTACAGCTGCCAATCTTGATTCGGTGGATTTCCTGATAATTGAGGAATCGTAGAATGATGTTGTTAATCCAGGATCGCAGAAAGATGTTTAACTACTGCTGTGTTTATGTGTATGTGTATGTATATTTGTGTATTTATTATGTCGGGTACCAATGTCTGTACATTGTATGCTAACAAGTCACTAAATTCTGTTACTATTAACTGTGTGTATTCAAGGATCATAGTGGACATATGGAGTCAAAGATCTGAGTATGATTTTTTTTTTATAAGGAGAAATATTATAATGTGTATTTATTACATAATTCTTGTCACTAATATTAACCTGAACACAAATAATGTTTAAAATTTGTGGTGTATCATTTTATTCCATGAATGTAATAACGGTAAAAGGCTTGCCAGGCAGAGTTCATTACATGCTTCAAACACTATACAGTTGGGGTGGGGTTTTTTGGGGGGTGGTGGTACTCCTTTGAATTCCATCCATTTCTTCCCGATCTGGCAACTCGTCTTATCTTTCAATTTCTTTCACTGTCCACCTACACATCCCAGTCCTTGTCTCTCCAACCGTGACAGGTGCTTGTGTCTTGTAGCTGTCTGTGCCACACACCTTTCATTTGCCATCAGCTTTCAGCTGTGGGCTTAGTCTGACCACTTCAGAGAGTGTTTAGTAGTTGTGGCATTGTTAAGAGGCACTTGTAACTACCTACTATGCTCTCCTACTAAGGGCAGTTAGTTACCTGTGGCATTGTTAAGAGGCACTTGTAACCACCTACTAGGCTCCCCTACTAAGGGCAGTTAGTTACTTGTACTTATGCCATTGTTAGGAGGCACTTGTAACCACCTACTATGCTCCCCTACTACGGGCAGTTAGTTACTTGTGGCATTGTTAAGAGGCACTTGTAACCTCCTACTATGCTCCCCTACTAAGGGCAGTTAGTTACTTGTGGCATTAAGAGGCACTTGTAAGCATCTACTATGCTCCCCTATTAAGGGCAGTTAGTTACTTGTGGCATTGTTAAGAGACACTTGTAACTACCTACTTTGCTCTCTTACTACCAGCAGTCGTTATTTAGTGAACAGTATAAAGTTGATGTTCTTCATTAGTATTTTTATCCCATGGTGCAATAATAATAGAGGATAAAGACTGGTTTAATTTTTTTGCTTCAGTATATACTTGGACTTAAATTCAGGCCTTTGCTTTTGAAGATGCCAAAAATATCTGTTGTCCCTTAATTATTTTTGTTGAGTATCTTATTGCAGCAGTAATAAAATCTATCTGATACAACCACAAATGTATAATAATAGTAATAACTGTCATTCCAAATGTAGTTCTAGCTAATACACACCAACCATCTATCATTGTAAAGACTAATTTCAAACAATTAACTATACAAATGTATTGTAGCTTCAATAAAAGCTGAATACTAAGACCACACATGTATGGTTATAACGTTTAATTCCACAGTGTGCTGTCATGGATTCCAGTGCTCCCTGCCCATCCATCAGTGCCGAGACTGACAATACACGTTTATTATGTGTGGGATTTTACTTTGGGAAAACATTTGGATAGATGAATTCCAATGTTAATGTTCTACCCATATTGAAATCATT
>JAECMU010154516.1:0-10272 GCA_016106625.1 Dracogyra subfuscus | reverse complement strand
GGTTTGTAACCCACAGTGTGGTTAGTAAGCCACAGTGTAGATAATAACCCAGAATATAAATAATAACCTAGTGTGGTTAGTAACCCACAGTGTTGGTTAGTAACCCACAGTGTTGGTTAGTAACCCACAGTGTGGATAATAACCAGAGTATGAATAATAACCTAGAGTGTGGTTAGTAACCCAGTGTGTGGATAATAATACAGAATGCAGTCTTCGCCATGAGTAAAATCAAGGTGAGCTGTAGATCACTCTCCTTAATTGAGCCAGGCGAGCAATCGCTCTCCTTATTAAATATGTTTGTACAAATGTGCCATATATTACTATATAACGTTACGTTATCGATCGCTATTGCGCGTACATTTCTGAGACCTTTGTCCACAGTCTAATTTTCATATGTAGCTCAGGTGAGTAATTACTTGCGAGTATGTTTTTCTAACTTCAATTTAATTTTAAAAATCATAGCTAAAATTTAAGGCGATCGATACGCCACTCGTCTTAAACATTTAAGGCGTGTGCGGAGGCGAGCGCGAGCGATCGCTCGCCTTTCATGGCGAAGACTGGAATGTGAATAATAACCCACAGTATGGTTAGTAACCCACAGTGTTGGTTACCAAACACTGCTTCTTTGATGTTCGTTAAATGTATTGATTTCTCAATTTATTTAGTTTTTATTGATTTCTCATTTATTAACTTAGTTACTCATTAAACAACATGTATATTTAATTACTGGTATATCAGTAACTCTGTTGTTAATTTATTTGTTTTGTTTCGTTACTTAATAAATTAATGTAATGACATTAAATACATGTGTACGTCTTCTAAGTAGTAAAAGATAAGAGAACAATGACATACCTGCCTTGAGGCATGGACTTGTGTGAGCACAAGGAGCAATGATTGGTGTTTCTGCAGCCACTAATTGGATCATTTCACAGTCGTAGAAATAAGCAAAACTAGTCCACCCAACAAGTTCATCTAGAAATCTACTTGTCCAGCAATATTTACACTTGTCCAAACAAATGGTTTGTTTCATACAAGTGCAAGGATGATGTCTTTCTAGCTCAAAATGTGGCTGATGCCAAACCTCTTAGAACCTGACCACCAACCGACTCCTAGGGCTAAAATTCAATATATTAAAATTTTAATTTTCTTTATATTTTTGGATTATGCCCAGTCCAAAACTGCATCTAAAATTAATGATAAATAAAATTTATATGATTTCATTATATTACATGTGTAAGCTGTTTTGGAAAATATGCAAATAAATTTTTAATATAAAAACCCCCTACCCCATTGGTTTAAATATCAAAATTGTTCGATCTAAATTCTGTCCCGGACTGGGCCACTGGCATCCAGAGATCAAGTCCAGGATGGACATGCTCAAAACCTTAGTAGTATATGAGCATGAATAAACGTTACTCTCACTCAAATTGAAACTGCATTAAAAATGTTTACTTATCCATAGGACAACCATTGAAGTAAAAAGTGTTTGTCCATGCACATTTTTACTAGACAGGACAAATGGACAAGTGCTTATTTCGAACACTGATTCGGTTAATAAGTAAATGGTGTTTTTTTCTGCTTTCAAACTGTAAAAGTATTGATTGTTGTTTTGTTCTGGCAGCACCAGCTATAGTGTCATTTTGAAAACCACACTGTTCCTAAAGTTTGCTTTTAGGATTAAGAAAAATATTTTGGCTTTTTGTTTTCTCTTTTTTTTTAGGAGGGTGATGTTTATGTTATTTGAGGAATGAAATGAGGGTTGTATCGTGCAAATATGTGCAGTTTTTTCATATAAACACAGTTGTAGCACAATGATAGAGCATTTATGTGAGTTGTGGTGGCTGATTTGATCAAATCACATGCATGGCTCCATTGTTATCTGGACAAGATGGTATTTGAGATACTAGCATAAATTCATATAAAAGATTTGCTACTAAATGATAACAGAACTATGTCAAGAATGGTCTTTCAGGTTACAAGGTATCAAGAAAGTCTAGAACAGTACTTTGTTCCCAACAAAATCTTATTAAACCATAATAAAATCATTAAAGTTTTCAATAATTGTGCATTAATCAAATATAAGATGCTCATTTTTGTATCAATACAGTGATATGGATGAAGAAAACTTATGAGTGGGTTTATGGAGGGTTTTATAACTGTACTTACAGGAATTGTAAACGTGATTTGTCGCAACCAATAAGTTCCTTGGGCTCCGTTCCATGAAGTGATCTTTGTGCTAAGATCACCTCAAGTGTATACGGTAGTTATGCACTTAAGGTGATCTTAGTGCTAAGATTGCTACATGGAACGGGTCCTAGGTCTGTATTTTGTGGTAACTCATACATAGGTTACCACACAGTGTGTATATTTTGATGCCTGTAATTTAGTGTAAATGTTGTTTTCCAGTTCCAGATCTCAACCAATTTAAAGTGTATGGTTCAGTTGTAGACTTAAGCTTTTATTTTTGATTGACATTAATGATTACAGTACTCTCATAATTACCTCCCTTGTATTTTGCAGAAAGCAGGACCTGCGTGAGCTGAAGATGCTACAGAAGCAGGAAAACAAACAGTACCAGGACCTGATGTACAAAAACCATGTGAACCGCGAGGGCCAGGAACGCAAGTTTGAGATGGACATGCAGGTGGGTTATTGACCATACACTTTGGTGCTACAATGATGACTCATTACCAGGGTTAGGGTCTGTATTAAGCTCAGTCGGTTGAGTGCTTGCATTGCAGGATCAAACCACCTTGGTGGATCCGTTAAACTGATTTGATTTTTCTTCCTCAAACCAATGCACTGCAACTGGTATGTGTTTTCCAGTCTGTGGGAAAGTGTATATAAAAGATTCCTTGATATATTAGGACAAATGTAGAAGGTTTTCTCTGATGACTATGTGTCAGAATTACCAAAACTAACTTTTCATGAGCAGGTCTAAATTGAAAATTGGTTAAATAGTATGATAGCCATGAACATTAACTAGTCGCTAACATTAAAACAATACAGCTTTGGATTTAATCTGAGATCAGTGAAGTGTTGTGTGATTCAAAATGCACATCAGTTGATTGTTGTAAACAAGTAGCAATTTGCAGAAACACAGACAATTATTTTTAGGGTTTTTTCCCCCAAAAAGAAATGGTAAAGATTATTTAAACCCAGAAAATGCCAACAGTGAGACTAGCAAGCATATTTAGGAAAATAGGTCCCAGACCAGCAAAATATGGCAATGTTTTCAAACATGCATTCAGTATACATGTATATACAGGGTTTGAGATTGTCCAATATTTGTGGGAGTCAGTGTGACCCCCACATTTGAAAAGTGGGAGTCCGTAAGAAAAATTGCGAGTCAACAAAGAGTAAATTGGGAGTCAATTTTTTTTATTTCAGCGTCATGTTAAATGCCTGTTGTAATGTCTGCTTGTAAAATACCTAAACTAAAAATACTGACATCACAGTATTTCCATTTAAAAAAAAAAAAAAAAAAAAAAAAAAACGACGTTAATAAAATATAATTTTACGGTATTTTCAAAATCCAGATAACTTATTAAATGTCACCTCACAGTTTAACAAATATATATCTAGCATTATCTAACAAATATGATTATTGTAAACTAATTCAGTGTACATTTAACTGCAATTTCCCACGATTGCTATCTTAGTGCGTGCTCTCGACCATAGGTACAAAATTAACAAAGACAAAAGAAATACATGAAACTGCCGTTAGGTATTCATTGATGCAAACAGCTTTTGATTTTCTATGCATTTACATCAAGATTTACTCCCTGTGTACTCGTATTGTTCATGTCCGCAATGATGTCTCTTGGCACGAGTGTCGGCCGACTTTGAAGTGTGACATATATTATGCCGAGAGTTTTCCTCAGTTCAGCCAACGAACATTCATCCTAACGTTCGCGAACTATTTGATTTGTGTCCGTCGTGTCCGGTTGGTTTAACGTCAAGCGCACAAACCAGTGTAGCGAACGTTTTCTTTTCACTCGGTCTGGCTGAACTCGGGATTTGGAATAGCCAATATGTCTTTTGGCCCTGAACTGGCATGTGTATTCAAATTGACATGCACTGTCGGTTTGTTTTTATTACTTTGCTTCAAAGACTTTACAAAGATAAAATAGCAAGTTACATATCTTCCAGACATTGAATCGCTGTCATACATGTCGACTGCATGCTGTTAAAAGGAATAGCCTGCATTATTAAAATTAGCAAACATCATAAGGTGTACACTGTATTCTGGATAACCGTTTCTCAACAGCAATGGACTCTTTTAATATGACCTCTTTATTTCCATTAAAGATACTATTCAAAGCAACACAGGGATCAAATGCTGTGGTGTATACTTCAATAATTGCCGGACATGTGTAACTGGGGTTGTCAATAATCACTGAAACAACACCAGTCAACTGTGCATTGTTCGCTAAGTAGCTGCACACTGAAAAAAGATCAGTGTTTTCAATTAGCGGAACAGATGTTTTGATTATCTTCAGATTTCCTGTCAGCAAAATAGGCGATTTTCGGAACACAAATTAGAAGTTAAAAATAAATATTTTAAAAATTTATATAGTATTTTAAAATAAAGTTAATTATAACAACACAGAATTGTTGAAAATGCTGACAATTTTCACTAGCCCTACCAATTGACTTCGTTACTAAACTTAGTCAAAAGTGATAAAAAAATCTGCGAGTCAGTTGTGAACCGCACTTTGAAAAACTGTGAGTCATTGGACGCACATTACGTGTCAGGACACGTGATTTACACATCATCGCAAACCCTGTATATAGTATGTGTCTCCTTGGACAAAAAGTATCATTTTGTGCATTTCAGAAGCCTTGTTTAGTCGCTGTGCTTTGTGCAAACATGGAATCAGATGAACTCTTTTGGAAGGTTCATCTAGAATGAAAAAACCCACTACAAATTATTGACTAGTATAATTATTATGCATTGTTTTAAAATTTAAGCTTTAAAATAAATGTAATCGTATCAACTTTAAGAAATTTTGTTATGAATGGAAATCTGAATACATAATTGTGTCGCAGGATCAAACCACCTCGGTGGATCCATCCATTCAAGTAATATTTACTTGTTATAACTAGTGCACCACAACTGGTCAATGGCTGTGGTATGTTCTTTACTGTCTGTGGGAAAGTGCATATAAAAGATCCCTTGAGCTGCATTTGAATAATGTAGAGGGTTTCCTCTGATGACTGCAAGAATTTCCAAATATTTAACATCCAATAGCCAATGATAAATGAATCAATGTGCTCTAGTGGTGTCATTGAACAAAACAAACTTTAACTGAATACACAGATATACTATAATGCTTCTTGTCATCTTATTTTAAGTCGTTGATAAAGAACTTTGACCAAGACATGGAGACGCTGACCAAGCAGCAGAAGCAGCAGGTTGAGAAGGCCGAACTGGCCCAACAGCAGGACATGAAGAACACTGGACGCAAGGTCAAGAGCGAACAGGTAATATATAGAGATTATTGAACAAGTGATATATAGAGATTATTGAACAGATGATATATAGAGATTATTGAACAGGTAATGTATAGATATTATTGAGCGGGTCACATATAGAGATTATTGAACAGGTAATATATAGAGATTATTGAACAGATAATATATAGAGATTATTGAACAGATAATATATAGACGGTAATATATGTGTTGTAGGAGCGAGAGTTGAGGATTTTTCGAGACCAGCAGAAGGAAGAACTGAAACTCCTGAAGAAAGAAATGGACCTGCTGCCAAAAGACAACAAGAAAGAAGCCATGAGAAAGAAGAAAGAAGCCAAGGAAATTGAACTGGCCGAAAAGGTGAGTTTCATTGTTTTTAATTTATACCCTTATTCTGCCGTACATCAGCAGATCCCTATGTTTCAGGTGTGGTTTTGATTTGACTAATACCCAGTTTTTATAACACCCCCAAACTCATAAACCTGTGGTTGGTTGGTTTTGATTTGACTAATACCCGGTTTTTATAACACCCCCAAACTCACAAACCTGTGGTTGGTTGGTTTTGATTTGACTAATACCCGGTTTTTATAACACCCCCAAACTCAAAACCTGTGGTTGGTCGGTTTTGATTTTACCAATACCCGGTTTTCATAATGCCCAATGGATATCGGCATTTAAAATAAGTATAAAAAAACACATTTCTATACAGTATACCCTCGATTTATTGCCCCCCGATTTAACGCCAACCTCTTGTATCGCCAACTTTCTTCCCAGTACCGTTTGTTTTCTTGGTTAATTCCCTCTATTTAGCGCCACCCTCGCTATCCGCCATCCGCCAAACATGTTTTTGAACAAAACGCATTTTAGATGTTACAGTCCCCTCGATTGTATCGCCCGTCCTTCAATTAGCTGTACCAAGCGGCTTGACAGGAGTACATTTGCCACAATTAAGCTCTACAGGAGTTGTTACTTTTGACAACACCACTGTGCAGTTCAAAGATGTAGCGGTACAAGACAAAAAGCCAGTTTGATGATCACGTGACAATAAGGGATTTGATCGGTGCATTTGATCGGGCCATTCTGGGTAAATGCGTAACATCAGTTGTTTTAGTCCTAATCAAGTATGGCCCACGTTTAATAAATAAACATCCTTTTTAACTGTTATTGTGTGTAAGCTGTTTAAGCTGATGAGTTAGTTGCAAAGCTCAAAGCCATCAAAACAGTTCTTTGGCTTATAGAAGGTAATCCACATTCAGTTGAGTCCGATGTAAATTCAATGATTTTTTTCCAAACAAGAGCGAACGAGTTAGTTCGTTACTTGTTACCGTTTCACCGTACATGTTTACGTTTTTATATTTTCAATGTTCATTGCTGGTTGACAAATTAAAATTAAAATTAATGTTAACCTTTTTTCCCCTGTTTTTGTTTATTGTTGTTTTAAACAAACTGTATGATATTTAGTACAGATGTATCAAAAGGAAAATATGTTTGGCACCCTCACTTAACGCCAACTCGATATAACGCCAAAATCCTGTAGGTACCACAGTAGGCGGTAAATCGAGGTTATACTGTACTTGTTCTGTAGCAGTTGTTGGTACAGGCATTCTTAGACAAGGGAGGTAACTGAAATGTTTTTAATCTTCCAGAGTTAGGCACCCTGTTATGTATCTGTCTTTGGAGTTATAATTATCCCCAACACCTCTTAACATCTGCACCACACATCCTCCACCCAACCCATCCAATCCAATCCTGTCCCACCCCACTCCACCCCATAAAGAAGGAAGTAAATTCTGCAGCAAAGCACAACTATACAATTATGTTGTGCTTGAACCTTAATTGGATATAAGCACAAAGGTAAGTTGAAATTAAAAAAAAAGAAAAAGTATTTTAAACAGATTATTGTTGTACTGCTTCACAATGAAGCAATAATTTAAACTAAAATGTGTTTAAAACAGCAATCATGTGTTCCTGCACTTGATAACTGATTAAGTACAATTATGATTTCATGTTATTAAATAACAAACATATCACACCTTTTTTAAACATGAATCAGTGTTCTTGTTAGCAATTTTCTTTAATTTCTTCCTTCTTCCCCCCCACACACACATACTGTGTAGTTTCTAAATTGAATTCAATGTTGTATTTGCTACCATTCATTGATCGTTTTCTGTGTTGTATGGTGCAGGAGCGACATTTTCTGGAAAACCAGCAGGAGCGCCTGGACAAACACATGAAGCAGCTCGCTGACCAGCACAGGCAGAAGATTGCCATGCTGGAGAGACAGTTCCTGCAGCAGAAACAGCAACTACTTAGAGGTAAGAGTTGTCACTGGATTTGCTTAAACACGACAACATCAAGGCCAATACACTTTTTATAAATTTTAATGTTATAGACAAGTTAAATTTAGTAGACCGTTGCAGCCATTGTTGGTTACTATCACTCAAGGGAGTGTGTATTTTACTCATAGTGTTGTGTTTTCTATTGCACGAGGGTGTGTATATTTTACTAATAGTGTTGCATGTGTTTTCTAGCACACAAGGGAGTGTATATTTTACTGATAGTGTTGCACATATTTTTTAGCACACAAGGGAGTGTATATTTACTGATAGTGTTTGTTTTGCAGCGCGCGAGGCTGCTATTTGGGAGATGGAGAAGGAACAGCTTCATGAGAAGCACCAGCTGGGGAAGCAGCAACTTAAAGACATGTTCTTCCTCAAGAGACACCAGATGTTGACTCGACACCAGAAGGTAACTTGAAGTCTGTTTTGTTTAACGACACCGCTAGAGCACGTTGATTTATTAATCATTGACTATTGGGATTAAGTTGACCTCACCTTGAAACAAATTGATGGGAGTTTAAAATTTAATCTCAAATTTAGATTATATGGAGCCATTTAAAATACTACAATATTGATACAACATAAATTCACATGCTAATTAGGGGAATGCAGATTTTCTCGTGAATATATTCTTCTTTGTCAGCGTTGAAGCTATTGTTGATCATGCTTTAGATTCGGAGTCCTGTTGTGATAAAAAACGCTGTCTCTGTCCAGTCTTCTTTGGAAACCCAAGGATTGACAGCCAGTGCAGTGTCTGCGCTTAAAAAATGTTTTGAGTTGCCACCCGGGCAAGTGGTGACAGCACTTTCACTTGCCCGGTTCTATTTTTACTTGCCCAAATAATATTTTCTAAAAAACAACAACAATATTGCAACAGATTATAAGAGAAAACATTTATTTTGACCTATGCACGTGTTAGAAGTTAGAACACGAGATACGCACGTGTTAGGACATGAGCTACGCACGTGTTAGGTTTGCAAAATCGCTTAGCGTTTCATAATTCCCAATTATATAATTTCCAACAAAGATGCTTGCGTTCACCAAATGTTGAGCACTGGTATAACCGACACAACCTCATCCTCTCCCCACCCCATCTCAATGAAATAATAATAATAATAAAACACGCTAAAATATAATGTTCAGTGGACACATAACCAGGGCTGAATCTTGTCGACATGAATTTGTGCCCAATTTTACATGTCACTTAACTTACCTTATACCTATTCTTATATTGGGCATATTTTTATATGTAAAAGCAGACCTACACCTTTTCATTGTACAAAGTAGGCTACAGAGCTGTACTTTTATTTATTTATTTATTAACTATTGATTTAAATGTTATTAAATCGGTCGCCAGGCGGGCAACCTTACTGTGGGTTTTCATTCGCCAGGGACGATTGGGCGACCGTTAAGTTCGAACCCTGCCATTGTTGCTCCATTCGGCCAGTGCTTTATCTCGGCTGCATTATCTTTGATGTATTTTAAAAAAAAACATTTTTTTAACTGTTCCTTGTAGTCTGATTGTTGAAAAGTGTGTTTTGTTTTGTGTAGGAAATTGACCAGATGAAAAGATACAATCAGACAAAGGAAACTGAAATGAAAGAGCGTCACATGCTGGAGAAGCGCCGTCTTCCTAAGATTCTCAAAAGTGAGGCCAAGACGCGAGCACAAATGTTCAAGCAGAGTCTAAGACTGAGTACGATAGGGACGCCAGATGACGATAAAGTCAAAATTAAACAGGTCAGTATCGTTTGGAAGGAAAATCGTAATGTAACTGAAGAGGGGATTATTGTGTTTGGGTTGTTATTGGGGTTTTTTGGGGAGGAAATAGGTTGGTTTAAAAAAACATTCTTTTTTAATTTATGAGCTGCATATTCTTGTAAGACATATGTGACTGTTTAAAATGTTTTTACTAGAGATACCTTTATTTCATTTTATCGCTTCACTAAATATTTATATGTTTTAATTTGTTACTTTAAAGACACTTACTTTGTACCTAGAAATCATTGTAAAAGTATTGTAAAATATACCCTTAAATTGTTTTTATATTACGGGTTTTCTACCTCTTTTAAGTTCAGTATAATTTGGACCAACTGCTGTCTCCCCCCTTTCTAAAGTATATATTAAAACATTGTATTATCACACTGGTAAATTTCTATATATCCATTAAAAGCTTTGTGCCTACACTTGTTTTTAAAAATTCAGCAGATGAGTTATAAATTAACAAAATGTAATTGCATAATATTTGTAATCAGTTTAACAGTGTCTGCGCTTAACTTTTTTTTTGAGTTGCCATCCGGGCAAGTGGTGACAACACTTTCACTTGCCCGGATCTATTTTCACTAGCCCGAATAATATTTTCTAAAAAACCCCAAAACAAACAATATTCCAGCAGATTATAAGAGAAAACATTTATTTTGAGTATTATCCTGAACTCAGCCAACACACTATTTAA
>JAECMU010154500.1:0-11757 GCA_016106625.1 Dracogyra subfuscus | reverse complement strand
CATGGTAACAGAAGCGTAGGTAAATAGTTTTGACGTATTGTCATTGAAGATGCATAGTGTGTTTATTAGTGGTTCAGTCACGTGTATCATACTGTATGCGCTTAACCCTTTTTTGGAGTTGCCATTTGGGCAAGTAGTGACAGCACTTTCACTTGCCCGGTTCTATTTTCACTTGCCCGAATAATATCTATATTTTTTTTTTTTTTAAATATTGCAACAGATTATAACTTAAGAGAAAAGACAAAAAAAAAAAAAAAATTGGTTGCCAGGCGGGCAACCTTAATGTGTGTTTTCAGTCGCCTGTCGTCGTTTTCAGTCGCCATTGGCAATCGGGCGACCGTTAAGTTCGAACCCAGGTGGTTACTACGTGAAATATTTGTAAATGATGTCATTCATGTAATGTCACTAATGGTATTTTACTATTTATAATTTTAAATTTAGCGTCAAACATAGGATTTTTGTTGTATCATCATATGGTATTCCATATATTCGCAATATATAGTTATCTCTGATGGCAGAGAGCGATCATTACCACAGGGTTGGATAAATCCCATGCCCGGATGCCCGGGGCTACCAGAATTTAAGACCGGGAAACCATTTTTGATGATGCTCTAAGCCCGGCGGTCTACTGCAAAAAAAACAAATCGTAACTAAATAAAAAAATTGGGTAAATTATCTGTTTTATTATTTTAATAAATAATTTTTTCTATATTACTTTTGGGTTGCGTGAAAAGGTACGGTACTTTTGTAATTTTGTTTTTCGTCTTCCACAATCAGCAAGACGTTCAAGTCATCGGTGTCTGAAATTCCACCCTTTCATGTGCGTGCACTCTACTGCCATGAGCTGCTGGAACTGTTAATTGCTCCCCTAGTCTGACCAACAGTTGGCGGTTGCGCAATATGATTCAGTGAAACAAAGGAATATATTTGCCAGTGGTATTATTTTTTTAACATAGCGAACTGACAATCAACAATACAGCGCGTTGTTTTGACGCCAACTTAAAACTAATGTCTTGTATTATCAAGACTATTTGCCGCCAGCTGAAGTCTAAACTAAACCATAACTCAATCGCTGTTTATTTTCTTCTAGGCCACATAATACATATGCAGATTATCAGATTACAGTTTACAAAATTAAAATCTGTTATTATGTTAAAGACATGTATAAATTGACGAATGTTTTCAATGTTAAAAATACATGTATTAATCTTTCTTACAACTTATTTTTAATTAAATCTTTCTTATCGTTTACTATTGCTTTGTTCATAATGGCATCTGAGCGTGTCACGTGATAACACAAAACACACATGGCGATCCACTGTCTGGGCTAATTGGCTCACGGCATTTACAAGTTTATTGTCATCAATAAAAACTGCTATTGTTTTAGAATAAAAGGCAAATTTTGTTAAGATTCGTCAAAATGACACCTATTAAAGATAGCTAAAGCCATTTTAAGTATTAAAATATGCAATATCGATCTTCAGGATCGTACGATTAGCATATTATTTTACTATATCTTATGAAACTTTACTTAGATGAATAACAGGTTTCTGTCAGTTTGAGTTCATTGGTCTCAGGTTTATATTAAGTATATATATATAGTAGTTGTTATGCTTGAATTTATTGAAAATGTATCTTCATTCTTTTTTAATGTTAAATTAATATGTTTGTTGAGGGCCTGGTGGAACATTAGCTAATGCTAAACCAGTCACCCTCTTTAAATAAAGTTATTATTATTATTATTAAAATACTTTTCTTAAGAATTACATTTTCTTTCTACGTCCATTCGGACTAAGTTCTGCATGTGAAAACCGTATGAAGTGTTTCAGTAATATTCTGTAAGCCTTCATTACAAGATTATTCTTATTATTGTTATATATATATATTGATGTTTGACGTGTGCATGCGAGTGTTTAGTGATCTTTTTTTTTTTTTTTTTTAAATTGGACTTGTATTTAAAAATAATTTCGGGCTACCACACCATGTTTTAGGTACCTGGTAGCCCAGTGGGCTACCAGAAAAATAAAACATTTTTCCATCCCTGTACCATACTAATGTCTATCAGGTTTTGGCGAGTACATTACTGTATGATTACATGGGTTATAGAGAAAACGGAACCGTGCCAAAACGGCCCCAGGCGAAAATGAAAACAAATTGGACAAAACTGAACCAGTGTTGGCAAAAACGGCACCAAAATCTGTGGACAAAACGGAACCAGCGTTGGCAAAAACGGCACCAATATTTTTTGTCTCACCACCGTAGAAGCGTTTGGCAGCCCAAGCTGACGCATGTTTAGACAAAGACAGTAATAACGTCATCACTGATAGGATGAAATTTGACCTCTACTGCCTCTAGAGATAACAGTACATGTAGTTGTTCTGCTTACTCCCACTTGTTAATAAAAAAGGTGGAAACCTTTTGTTAATTTTAAAATTCTTTATAATTATTGGATACATGGGATGCGGTGACCTCGTATGAACAGAAAATTCATATGGAAAATGAACTCGTATTGAAAAAATAATGGTGAACTCATATGGGGATGTATGAATAAGCAGATAATAGATATACTTTGATATTTCTCTTAAATGTGTATTTTGACACTTGTTTTGTATACATGCTTCAGTCAACTATTTGCGTGTCAACCGCACTTTGTGCGTCAATGGCCTATTTTCATGTCACCTGTTTTGTTATGTTAGCGGACACTGCTAAGCGGATTTGTCGCACTCTGCATAAAAACTACATACAAGTTGCTATACAGTATTGGATATATCAGTGTGTAGTTTCCATACAAGTTCAGTGCATTTTTCCCCATACGAGTAAGTCTTCCATATGAGTTCACCGCAAGCCAGATACACTACATTGAACAGTCAACAATAAATACAGTATATTTTAAGCAGTTTGTATTGCACAAAAGCCTCTCACTTCGGACTACGACACTCG
This sequence comes from Dracogyra subfuscus, assembly GCA_016106625.1. Taxonomy (NCBI): domain Eukaryota; kingdom Metazoa; phylum Mollusca; class Gastropoda; order Neomphalida; family Peltospiridae; genus Dracogyra; species Dracogyra subfuscus. The sequence goes on along the minus strand of JAECMU010154500.1, from coordinate 8,817 downwards.
ACCGGACAGAGCTCCATACATAGATGTTGACAAGTGTTGATTGTAACCAGTTGCAAATCCTGGTCCTTTAATTGTTTTAATTGGAATGTAATACCTTGATGGCTCTCTAAACCAAGAATAGTGCTATCGTTATCATCTGTTTTAATCTCTTGACCGGCTCAGCGACTTTGACAAATGTGTAGCCTAGTGGCAGTCGATTGACACTACAGTAGGTCCGACTTCAGTGACTGGCGATATACTTTGGCAGACTTTAGGCCGATCCACTTGATATACTGGAATGTGTTCCAATAATAGAAATGGACAGGTGCTTTGGACCGACAAGAATGATAAAAGTGGGACCGGCACGTTTTAAAAAATAATTTTAGTCTCAGAGATCGAGAATCGGTCCCAGACCTGGGAAAAAGTTGGTTTTTCCCACCCCTGGTACAGAGACATATATACAATTTGTTATATAATGAGATTAAAAAGCACTCGTAGGATAAGACATCTCTAACATATTATTCTCTACAGTTTACAACATGAAAAATTAAATAATGCACTAATTACATTCAGAAGATCCATTAGTAATAATTTTAGTCTGATGCATCAAATTAAATTGGATTTGATGTTGGATTTTATGTGGTCACATAGTATTTATGTTACACTCACTATTTTCATTGATTTCTTTTAAATACTCAACAGTCAATCCATTTTAATCGTAAAAGTGAATAAGTGTTGCCATTACCCAATTAAAGTTTCATTTCTGTATTGTATTGTTTTCAACTGATATCTTGTAGCTTCTTTGTGGACCTCGCCACAGACGTACCGACAAGATCAAGGCAGCCCCAACAGTGATTTTACCGTCAGCCCTGTGTTCATAAACAGAAATCCAAGGTAATCCCACAGTGACCGTACAAACTAGTTTACAAAAAGAAAGAAATGTTTTATTTAACAACGTACTCAACACATTTTATTTACGGTTATATGGCTTCAGACATATGGTTAAGGACCACACATATATTGAGAGAAAACCCGCTGTCAAAAATGTCCAGTGTGCAGACTGATCATTGTGGTTTTTTTGTGTGGAAAAAGGTGTGCATTTGAAAATAGTGGAGATCGGTGCTGGAAAATATAGTTAAGTAGGACGCAGAAAAATGGAGGATGTTGGCAATAGCAGGGCAGGCCACCCGACTTAAATGGAGCAGTGAGAACACTGATCTAATACCATTGATAATAAATGTGCTCTAGTGGTGTCGTTAAACAAAACTAACATTCTTTTTGTTCACTGCTAAATATGTTAATAACACCCACTTGCAACTAAAATAATTTTGTGCTTTTCATATTATACATGTACATTCCTAATTATTGAAATTAATTGCAGATAGTCGTCAAATAATGATTCTTTGTGGTTAACAAGTGTGTTGATTTAGCAACACTGGTTACATTTGGCTGGTTGACTGTCAGTGAATGTTGGATGAACTGGATGCTACCTGTGCATCACAGCTTTGGCTGGTTGACTGTCAGTGAATGTTGGATGATCTGGGTGCTACCTGTGCATCACAGCTTTGGCTGGTTGGATGATCTGGGTGCTACACATGTATCACAGCTTTGGTTGGTTGACTGTCGGTGAATGTTGGATGATCTGAGTGCTACCGGTGCATCACAGCTTTGGCTGGTTGACTGTCAGTGAATGTTGGATGATCTGAGTGCTACCTGTGCATCACAGCTTTGGCTGGTTGACTGTCGGTGAATGTTGGATGATCTGGGTGCTACACATGTATCACAGCTTTGGCTGGTTGACTGTCGGTGAATGTTGGATGATCTGGGTGCTNNNGGATGATCTGGGTGCTACCAATGCATCACAGCTTTGGCTGATTGACTGTCGGTGAATGTTGGATGATCTGGGTGCTACCTGTGCATCACAGCTTTGGCTGGTTGACTGTTGGTGAATGTTGGATGATCTGAGTGCTACCTGTGTATCACAGCTTTGGCTGGTTGACTGTTGGTGAATGTTGGATGATCTGGGTGCTACCAATGCATCACAGCTTTGGCTGGTTGACTGTCAGTGAATGTTGGATGATCTGGGTGCTACCTGTGCATCACAGGTTTGTGCTATGTGTATTAGGGTGGTGAAATCAAACCTGTGATCTTACTGTTTTTATATCTTTCATTACTCCCTGTTTGTATTAAATGCTAATCTTATTTTTTATATTTTTAAACCAACAGAAATCTAGAAACTCTGGGTTTAGCCCGAAAGCGTGATGGATGGCCTTTGCAAAGTCCACGAAAAGACTACTACAACAAGTAAGTATTTACTAGCCTGGGTCCATATTTTCAAAACAATCTTCATCTTTAAAATCATAAAAACATTGTAAGCTATGACATCACAATCATCAATTGTTTTACAAGTTTATAGCACTAAGATAGCTTTAGAAATATGAGTCATGGGTCTCGCTGTTTTAGTAAATTTGGAGATATGCTGTGGGGCATTTGTATGAGAAATGCTTAAAAGAAACCTCATTTAAGCAACATTTTATTATATAGAAACAGAATGTTGTAACCTCATTGTTTAATATTTTGAGATATGCAGGGTATTTGTTTTAACCATTTTATTAGCCAAAAAGAAAATGTAAACACTTTACAAGTGTACAAATTATCAACTGGCTAATTTGGCAATGGGCAGGGTGAGCCCTGATTTTCTACATAAGGTGTATCAAGACATGCCTCATCTACTGCCTTTTACAGTTTAGACTGACTGTTCAAAATTCGTGCCAAAATTACTTCAAATCAAATTGCACACCGTTTTTTGTTTGGCTTATTAAATGCTCCATTAAAAATTCCATAGCACCACCACGCACCCCAGCCTGCTACCGATCCCGATCGGACTACTGGTGCTTCCTTGCACCTGCCAGTGCAGGCGGTCCCTTCCTTCCACCCTCCCCAACTTTCTGTCTTGTACGAAAAATGTTTGCTGCTTGCGCCCACGACAGGCAATCAATTGGGAAAATCTTTATAAAATGCCTTTTCGAATAACTGACGATGCAAAATTACAATCTTTTCAGTTCAAAATTAATCACCGAATATACTATACTAACAGTAAACTGATGCAATGCAAACTTTTTGAAACTGAATTATGTACTTTTTGTGGTGATACTAAAGAAACTCTAGTTCATTTATTTGTTGAATGTCAGTATGTTAAAACTATTTGGTATTGCTTCCTAGATGGCCTAAACGTAAAATGCGGCACTGTCATACCTAAGACCGCTGAGGTACTTCTTTTTGGTCTTTTTATTAATAGTCCAAATACTGATATTATCAATCTTTGTTTGCTTTTGATAAAATACTATGTACATATTTGTAGAATGAAAAAACCTCAGCCAAATTATATTTCATGTTTAGCTAACATATGTTGTTATAAGCAGATTGAATTGTATTCTTTTTATCTTTAGCCCCCGGAAAAAGCCAGTGAAATAAGAAAAAAGTGGCAATATCTTAGTAGAGTACTTCACATGTAATACATATCTTCTTGTATTAATAACTGTGTTTTTTAACAGAAAATGGAACATTTCATTATGTACTGTAATAACGTGTTTTGAAGCTCCGAATAAAAAAATCTTCATAGTTGTATATAGTTTGTATGTTCTGGCATTTATGGAATATATCCAAGCAATATTGAAGTTAGCAGGGCTAACTCTGGGTGAGCCAAACATTTTGCCAAATTGTCTATTAAACTTGAAAAATTGCAGAATCAACAGTTATCGTATATATATACATATTCAATTATTACGTGAAATGTTGTTGCCAAATTGAAAAAAACATTTGTCAAGTGTTTTCAAAATTCACAATTGGTGAATTTGGAGAGTGCAAGAGATTTGTTTACAAAATAAAATCACAGATTTGAAATGTATTAGGTAATGCATTTGTGATGCATACTCACACAGTAGGCTTTGATAATCAACTAAATACACACAGTGTATTTTCAGAGTATTTGTATTGTGAATTACAGAGTGGTGTTCAAGAAAAGTCACCGGAATACATCGGCCTGGGTTGAACACTGGACTGGGTCTGTAGTGGTTTCTGCATCCACTACTGAGTGGGCCATTAAAGAGCATCTCTACAGGTATGGGCTTCGTTGGTTACAGTACAGGACCGTGTTCCACGAAGTGTTGTTAGAGCTAGGATCACCGTAAATGCATAATTATCTAATGAACTTCAGGAAGAAAGAAGTTTTTTATTTAACGACGCATTCAACACATTTTATTTACGGTTATATGGCGTCAGCCATTTGGTTATGGACCACACATATTTTGAGAGAAAACCCACTGTCGCCACTTCATGGGCTACTCTTTCCAATTAACAGCAAGGGATTTTTTATTTGCACTTCCCACATGCAGGATAGCACAAACCATGGCCTTTGTTGAACCAGTTATGGATCACTGGTCGGTACAATTGAGCCTTGCAGAGCACTCACTTAGGGTTTGGAGTCGGTATCTGGATTAAAAATCCCATGCCTCGACTGGGATCTGAACCCAGTACCTACCAGCCTGTAGACTGATGGCTAACCATGACGCCACAGAGGCCGGTAAATGCACTTCAGATGACTTTAGTGTTAAGATCGCTTCGTGAAACGGGGCCCAGGTATACAATGGTCTAAAGATAAATCTAGACTGGTCTGAAATCCATCATCAGTCTTTACATGTGTATGTAATTATGTGAGCAAACAAACAGGGCTCTGGACTTTGTTAGGATTTGTTAGTTATCAGGGCCCATAATTTCAAAGCTATCTTGGTTGTACAATATCATAAAACATTCGGTGGCTATGGTATATGCTGCCCTTTCTGTGGATAAAATGTATGTAAAAGATATCTTGCTGGTAGTGGGAATACATAGCAAGTTTCCTCAGAAGATTGTATATCACAGTTAACAAATATTTGACATCCAATAGCCAGTGTGATTAATTAATGAATGTGCTCTAGTGGTGTCGTTATACAAAACATATTTCGGTTTTTTAGTACCTTACCAGTCCCAAGTGGAGGGGATTATTGGTTTCATCACCACCCTTTTTTTTGCGATGCGTCAAAATATTGCGCTGACATTTTGTGTATACATGTAGCCATATTATGTCTAGATTCAGATCAGTTTGACTTTCATGATTATGTACCCATTTTTTAAACGGTTGTGACCCTTAAACTAAGGTTACATGAAAGGTTTTTTTTGCACTAGTAGTGTCATATATTGCTTCAGCAGTTCTCTCAGAATGCTTGGTATAGTCATGTTTCTTCTACTGTTGTAGTACTCGAGATGTGTGTGCAGCTGAAAATATCGGCCGTGTGTTGGCACGACGCTGTCAGGAGTGTGGAATAACCCGCATATTTCACGACGACGCTGAAGAAAGTGATGACTCAGAAAGGGTGAGATTGAAGTATTTTCAGACCTCTGATAGTGCAGGAAGGAAATTGTTTTTTATTTAACAACACACAGACGAAGCAAATTGAATTACAGTTATATGGTGTCAGACTTATGGTCACACCAATAATGAGAGGAAGCCTACTGCTATAATATTATGGGTTTGTATATACAGGTGTGTGAAGTGCCCGAGTACTACCTAAACATGTGGTTCGAGTGGTTCCTAATGTTCTTTGTCCATGACAGTTTGAGGTGAAAATCTTAAGTTTGAAACTGGTCTTTATGCCAGTCTAATTCAGCAACAAAATATAACTGATTAACAGCAAGGGATTTTTATAAGGATCATCCCACAGACAGGATAGTATATACCACAGCCTTTGATACACCAGTTTTGGTGCACTGGTTGGAATGAATTATACCCCAATGTGGTTCGATTCTAGACTGACAAAAACACCAGGCGAATGCTTTACAACTGGCTGCGTTACAGGCCCTGATGATACAGAGAAAAGCAAAGTTTTCCTATTGACAACCTCAGCACACTGTTTTAATTGCCAGTACAATTAACTCTTTGTCATACAGTATTTGTCAAACATGGTGTAGATAATGACATCAGCTTTGGCATGTTACTTTGCAATGAATAATGTTTAAATGCATTGAAACCTATATTTATAACTGTTAGATGAAGGTTTGTGGTAAATCTCTGTTTTAAACCCAACCTTTCACTGAGCCAAATTCCTTTATTGCAACATGCATGATCACTTACAGGAGTAGTACTAGTCCGTTACCACATACGCTCATGATTTATGTAACATATTTTGAAAAAGATCTCTGTTAACAAATGTTAATGTTTGTTAACAAATTACCATCTTCATGTTAAATCTTCGTTTTTGATGAAGGCAACTGATGGAATAAGCAAGATAAAACAATTGCATGCATACAATTTGATTCTATTTTTAAAAAGTTTATGACAGTTGGTAATGGTTTGAAGCTTTATAATATATTTTCATGCAAGTCCAAGCATTATTTGGTGTACATTTGTATGCCAATTCATTGGTTCTCTTTTGATACAACGGACTGAAATATACTCTTAATAATTTCATATTGGATTATTAATTGGGATATTTGTATTTACAAATTACAGCTGCAGGCATTCCTAGATGCTTTTCAAGAGGGGGTAACTCTTGAAGAACCTGAGCAGATCGTTCCGGAGTACCAGCCTGGAATAGACTATGACCGAAAGAATCGCTACGCAGAAGAGAAACGTTGGAAGGAGGATTACCAGCCAGACTAACCTAGATCAGACATTCAGAATAATAAACATTTCAAGTATGGTTTGTGTGTGTCAGTGCTGACTCGGACTAAGCTAGATCAGACATTCAGAATAATAAACATTTCAAGAACGGTTTGTGTGTGTCGGTGCTGACTCGGACTAAGCTAGATCAGACATTCAGAATAATAAACATTTCAAGAACGGTTTGTGTGTGTCGGTGCTGACTCGGACTAAGCTAGATCAGACATTCAGAATAATTAACATTTCAAGAACGTTTTGTGCGTGTCAGTGCTGACTCGGACTAACCTAGATCAGACATTCAGAATAAAAAACATTTCAAGAACTTTTTGTGTCATTTGCTAACTCAGACTAAGAGATTCAGAATAATAAGCATTTCAAGTATTTTGACATGTTTAGACAAAAAAAAACAAAATTGCAAATTAAAAATAACTTCATATACGTACAGCGGTGGATCCAGGGTTTTGTAAAGGGAGGGTCACAAAATTCTAAAACTGGCAGAGTTTATCAAAGGCAAATGAGCTGAACTAAACAGAGCATGATCTGTAGAGGTTTTTGGGCCTAAAGTTTTCATTAATACATTTTTTTAAAACTGAAATGGAGGGGTCACAGATCTTTGTGCCCCCCACCCATGCATTCACCAATGATTTATTTGTATATATAAATGAAATATGCAAATGATATATTATAAGATTAATATTCTGGTAATGTATATTATGAAGTTAATCACTGTGATAAGATGATGAAGTTGTGTAGATAGGATACCACCCGTTACCAAAGAGCAGTCTTTTATTGTCAAAACTGCTGCTGTGGATGACAGGCTGTCCAGAAATCCTACTTATTTGGTCTTTTTCCTACATTTTGGTCTCTTTTTGTTTTTTTCCTTTAAAATACTTAGTTTTTCCTACTTTTTTGTTATAAAAAAATGCCAATTGCTGCTAAAGTGTACGTATTCCTTGTGTTATTATAAGTCAACAGTTATGGGGATTATTTGTGCTTTTTGTAATTTTTTAAAGCAAGATATAATATATCTTCCAATTTGAGGCACCACATAATCTCAAGATATATATTAAATTTACACCCTGTAAGTCAGTGTGTGACGAGATTTTATTTCTTTCTTTCTGGAGAGGATGATAGGTTTCATCTCCATCCGTCAGTCTGCCCCATATTTTGTTGTTTTGTCAATGCTTTGAGATATTTCAAATAACTGTAACCTGACTGTTACATAACATTCATGTTATTTTGTATATAATTGAACATGTGAGCTCAACATAAAACTATTTTTAAGTGTTCTCAGTAGTAATACCACATTTTAGATTTAACACATTCGTTTTCCCGTATGAGCATGATTACCATAATGTTGCTACATATTGTTTCATTATACATCCATCTGTGGGTCATATTATGGTATATATACATCTTGTTGAGACCATATCTTGCACACAAATGCATACAGGACCATCAAACCTCACATGTAGGAACAACTTGGGATGGCAGTGTGTCACATACTATTTCTAGGTCACTGTGACCTACTTTTCACGGTCTACTACACATAACAGTAAATGCATGTCCGGACCATATCTTGCATACAGGAGCATTAAACCTCACATGTAAGAACAACGTGGGATGGCGGTGTGTCACATACTATTACTAGGTCACTGTGACCTATGTTTCACGGTCTACTGCACATAACAGTAAACCTATGTCCAGATCATATCTTGCATACAGATGCCTACAGGACCATCATACCGCATGTAGGAACAACTTGAGATGGTGATTGGCCCAAAATAAACTATTCATCCATCCCATTGCAATATCACATAATTACAATTGAATCTTACCTGTCACATATTCTTTAATATAGATATGGTTTTCGATGGGCGTATATGTACGTCAGCGGTACTCTTGTTCATATTGGTGTGCTGGACAGCCTGAGATGAACGTAGTGAATTTGTTAGTGCCACAGCTAGCCCTGTCTTAGTAGGTTTCCTGTAGAACTTTTTTAATAGCCAATGGTTAATAGATCAATGTGCTCTAGTGGTGTCATGAAACAAAACAAAGTTTAACTTTCAGAATGATGGCCACAACTATAAGAAAGGTTATCATGAATTTACCTGGTCAATCTGAGAATATAGATAACCACA
>JAECMU010154491.1:0-15119 GCA_016106625.1 Dracogyra subfuscus | reverse complement strand
ACACTACCGTTCAATAAATATGCATGTGTTAAAAACGTATAAGGAACTTGTTAACTAAATGGTTACAATCCTTGTTCGACTGTTTTCAGATATAACGAGTACTCTGTGGTGAAAGCGACTAAGGATGCGGCACAGAGCGCAGTGGAAGAAAAGATAAACGAGTTCAGCAACTGGCAAAAGAGGCACCAGGTAGATTGTTTGATTTCTGAAAATTCAACTAGGCAAGATTTATCACTTTACGTGCTAGACTCTGATATTCAGTCTTGTTCCACAACTGGTATAACAAGTGCTGTCCTGTATGTGTATATAAAAGATCCATTGCTGCTAATCTAAAAAAATAAATAGAAGTTAAATTAATAAAATTATATAAATAGAAGTTTTGCAGCAGCTGTTTACATGTTGTTATATCCTCTGTTGTAGATTGTAATAGAAACCATACAAGGACACGCCTTCCAGCAGATGTTTACATGTTGTTATATCCTCTGTTATAAACTGTCATAAAAACCATACATTTAAAAAAAAAAAATTGGTTTATTTAACGACGCACTCAACACATTAAATTACGGTTATATCGGCGTCGGACATATGGTTATGTCGAGAAAAAAAACCAGTGGTCAGCTGACGGGGATCGATCCTAGACCGACCGCGCATCAGGCGGGCACTGTACCACTGGGCCATGCTGCCCGCTAAAAACCATACAAAGACACACCTTCCAGCAACTGTTTACATGTTATATCCTTTGTTATAGATTGTCTTAAAAACCATACAAGGACACGCCTTCAGCATCTGTTTACATATTGTTATGTTCTCTGTTGTAGATTGTCATAGAAACCATACAAGGACACGCCTTCCAGCAGCTGTGTTTGGATATTGGTAAACCCCTCGATCTCGGTTCTGCGAGCTTCTCGGCAGCGACAGACTTCTTACACGGGGCTGGACAAGGTCAGATTGTCACGCAGGTACGAATGTTTACAAAGTACTTTATAAATCCACCAACTTGTGAAAAAAACTATTCTTTCATGATTTGTAATCAAGTGAATGTAAATGAAAATACCTATTGCAGTGTCTGCGTTTAACTTTTTTTTTTTAATTGCCATCCGGGCAAGTGGTGACAACACTTTCACTTGCCCGGATCTATTTTCACTTGCCCGAATAATATTTTTTTTTTTAAACCCAATAATATTGCAACAGATTATATGAGAAAACACAGATTTGTTTTTCAAATCGGTCGCCAGGTGGGCAACCTTACTGTGGGTTTTAAGTCGCCCTTCGTCATTTTCAGTCGCCAGGGGCGATCGGGTGACTGTTAAGTTTGAACCCTGCTATTGTATAAATACAGATAAATATGAAGTAAACTGTTTATGTTTTTTGTCTCGCATTTACAAAGTGGCGATAGAATTAGTTTTGACATTATGTTTAACTTTAAAAGTTTCATGTTAAAATCAGTTTCTCACAAACTATGTAAGTCCTATATCTATAAAACTTGGCTTATAGTTGCATATCTAGATATTCATCACAGTGAACTGAAAATTGTTTATGGTAGGCGAAACATTTAATTCCATGGAATTCTTGTTTTTCAGTGTGAGCAACTTGAAGCCGAGATGAGCAGCTACATCCAACAGAGGAGAGCTCTGCTGCGAAACGCGGTGGAGATCCTACACAGCTACAGCACTATCGTCACACAGGTAACTGAACTTGGATACACAGCTTTATCATGGCTTCTGGATTAATTTTGACGAAAGCCAGGGCCCGTATTTTTTAAGCAGTTTTAGCATTATGAAATCGTTAAAACATCATAGGCTATGGCATCACTACAGTACACACCATAGTGACGTCATAGATTATAATGGTTTTAGGATTTCGTAGCACTCAGATGGCTTCGAATATATGGGCCCAGGTCAAGTTATTTTGAACACTATATTGGTATCAAATTCCACAAGTCTGGTGATTTGTCAAGTGATATTCTTAAATCCTATGTTATACAGACTCGGTTCCTAGTGTTTAAGGGGCTTGATGTTTATAGTCTTCGATTCTAGATGGCTTTGATTATTGTTGGTTAATATAAAAACATATTTTGGATTGCCGTAACTTTACCAGTTAATAACAACTGTACAGGATTCAGTTAATTTCTCTAATGTGATTTCTTCTTCAAATTATTTTAACTTTCATATTCTAAAATATTGCAGAATTTTGTTTTATAATAGTAGTGTATTGTTCTATACTTTTACTACGTACCATCACTTATCTTGCTAATCAGAAGACCAGAAAATGGACCCATGTGATGTTATGGAAATAAACTTTATCAGTTATCGTTAAAAGTTGTTCTTTTATTTTTCAGTTTGGCAGTATTTTTGCCAATGACACAAGGACCTCCCAGTATCTGCAATGGTTGCAGGAACTCATTTGTGATTTCACTACAGACAAGTAAGTTTTAAAATCAACAAACAAATTATTGACTATGAAGAAGGCCGATTTAGACTTAAAATGTTTTCCTTTTAGTCCCCAACACTTAACATTATTCCTTTTAGTCCCCAACACTTAACATTATTCCTTTTAGTCCCCAACACTTAACATTATTCCTTTCAGTCCCCAACACTTAACATTATTCCTTTTAGTCCCCGACACTTAAAATTTCTATGATGTTGTAAATGTTACATGGTAAATTAAAAAGAAGAAGAAAATTGTTAACTTTGAATTGATAGGCAGGAAATGTAAAAGTTTACTTTGATGTTGTAGGTGTACTGAAATTGTCTCCAGATGCCATGAGAAGTACGGTGGGTTGAAGCCCCAGAGCACCAAGATTCAAGCCATCCTGAACACAGAGGGCCGACTACAGACGATCATCACTGATGTTAATGGCAAACTCATCAAGGTCCGACACACTGGGTTACATGTTAAACTTTATTATTAAACAAACTTTATTATTAAACAGATTGTAGTTAACCATTCTATTTGGATTGCAGTTTTTAATGACAAGACCATCCTTTGGTTGCTGAAAGAAAGAAATATTTTATTTAATGACTCACTCCACACATTTTATTTATGGTTATAACTTATATGGCATCAGACATATAGTTAAGGACCACACAGATTTTGAGAGGAAACCCGCTGTCGCCACTTCACGGACTACTCTTTCCAATTAGCAGCAAGGGATCTTTTATTTGTGCTTCCCACAGGCAGGATAGCACAAACCATGGCCTTTGTTGAACCAGTTATGGATCACTCATAGGTGCAAGTGGTTTACACCTACCCATTGAGCCTTGCGGAGCACTCACTCAGGGTTTGGAGTCGGTATCTGAATTAAAAATCCCATGTCTCGACTGGGATCCGAACGAAGTACCTACCAGCATGTTGACCAATTGCCTAACCACTACACCACTGAGGCCGATCCCTTTGGTTTCTGAGTGCAAATGTCCATGACAAGCATTTTCTTAAACTGCTGATCATCAGTTAAATATGTGATAATAAAATGGTTGATCAAAGCAATAAAAGTGCTACAATGTGGATCATTCTTTTCGATCACTTAAACATTTTCAGTATGGTTTAAAACTGAACTAAAACACATAAAATTAGTTTATTTCATACCTTAGCTACATTATACTGATACTAAGGTTACATAACAGTAAAAATATTATTGAAAAACATTTAATTTGCTAGTGTAATGATATATTCTTCTTTTTTTAAATGAGATAATAATAACAACACATTTTAGAACAAAAAGGAACAAATTTTGTTATTCTGTTTTTGTGAGTCTTAAGAATAAATAAATTTCATTATTTAAAACTGTTACTTGTTCACAGTTATTATTTAGTTTTTGTTTGCTAATACAATAACACACACATTTAAAAAACAACAAAAAACAAACAAAACAAACAAATATATATATACACACACACACACACACACACACACACCCATACATATAAAAGTTTAGTGGACTAAGGATTGAAAAGTAAAAATTGTCTATGTTAAAGTGAGTTATTTGTTGACAGCTGCTTGAGAGACGATCTCAGGACAATGTTGAGACGACGTTGTTGGAGAAGCAGCTTCATGAAGCCGAGGCGTCCATACACAACTTCATCAACGGTAAGTCAGCTTTCTTGTCTTCGACTCTACTTTACAGAAATACAGTTGGTATATAAAAGTTGGTTTATTACTATCTTATCTTGACAAAGTCAGTAGTGAAAAATCAATGTTAAACACTGATGGTGTCTAGAATTGTAATTAGCTCAAAATTAATTGTGGTAACTCCATTTTCTATGTTTATTTGTCTACTTGAGGCCTTGACAGTAATTCTAAGTAAAGTAATATGAAATTTAAATAATGCAATAATTAATTATTGTTGGCATTTAAAAAGAGAAATGCAGCAGAAATAAGTTATTTTTATTTTATGTTTTTGTTCCTGTACATATGTATAACGGCCAATAGATGATGAATGTGTACATGTCATTAAATCTTAATTATCAGTTAATATTACAAATTTAAAAAAATAAAAATTCAGTGTATGATAAAAATTCAGTGTATGTTGTTTTGTTGTGTTTTTCTAGAGAATGGCACGCCTGGTGTGAGCAGTCTGACGTGTGTGATTGTGTCCGCTCTGTGTTCTCTCAACAAGAGATACATCATGATGGAAGGAGCCGCAGCTGGTAAGCTTTTATGTCCGTCTCATCTCATAGTGTGTAGTTAAAAATGTTATGGCTTGCTACCAATAGAAACATTTAGCGGACTTCCTCTCTAAGCCTATGTGTCAGAATTAACAAATGTTTAACATCCAATAGCCGACGATTAATAAATCAGTGTGCTCTTGTGATGTCGTTAAACAAAACAGAGAAACAAAACCATCTCTTTCAAGATGGCACTATACTAAATCCGGCACAAATCCAGGGTGTTGCTGAGAAGCATGCCCTACCACTTCCCTTTTTTCCCCACGCCTTGAACAAGTATATTGTTTGTCAAAAATTTGTAAATACAAACTATTTTGTGATACAGGAGCTGGTGATATGTTTCATGTATTTTAGTGGGTACAATGTTTGATGATACAGGAGCTGGTGATATGTTTCATGTATTTTAGTGGGTAAAATGTTTGATGATACAGGAGCTGGTGATATGTTTCATGTATTTTAGTGGGTACAATGTTTGATGATACAGGAGCTGGTGATATGTTTCATGTATTTTAGTGGGTACAATGTTTGATGATACAGGAGCTGGTGAAACGTTTCGTATTTTAATAATACAAACCATGTTTTGTGATACAGGAGCTGGTGAAACGTTTCATGTATTTTAATAATACAAACAATGTTTTGTGATACAGGAGCTGGTGATCGTCTTCTAGACCTGACGTCTCGTGATGGTGACTGGTTTCTGGATGAACTGTGCAGCGTGAGCGGCAATGTCAACATGTTTCTCGACACTCTCAAACACAACACACAGGTACACACACTTATACTCTGTCCCAGTCTCCCATTAATTTTTTTTTTCAGAAATGTTAATTTGGCTTGACAAAAACAAAATGAAAACTGATTTGGAAATAACAGAAATGTGTACAAGGCTTGAAATTGTCAGCGAACAGGTAAAAAATGCTTAAATATAGGTCAAGGTAAAAATAAAACAGAATGAAATATTATTTTAACAATTGGCTTATCCTACTAAACGTTTTGATATTTCATTATTCTTTTGTTAAAAGGTCCTTATTTAGTATTTGTAAACTGATGGCGAGTGTGTTCTGTATAGTGATTGGTTAATTGCATTTTCTTTTTCGGGATCAAATAGACAATAACACCCAAAAAGCTAATGATGTCATTAGCAGCTAATGATGTCATTAGCAGCTAATGATGTCATTAGCAATTAGAATAGGCGAATTTGAAGATATACAGCTCTACAGGTTTTTTTCTTCAGGAAATACCAAATGTACAGTTAGTTCCGTAGAAAAATGATTCATTTTACAAAGGACATAACCTTATTGAGTTTTTAGATTTGAGGGTGTTATTGTCTATTTGATACCCACAAATGTTTAATTTTTCACCTGAGGCTGATGCCTTCAGTCAAAAATTACATTAAATAGACAATAACACCCTCCAATCTAAAAATTCAATATGGTTACTAAATAACATTTGAGGATTTGTTTGTTAACCTGAAGTAATCTGTGATCACCCACTTTTAGCATTATAGTATGTTGATTCTTTTTAATATGATTGACCTTGGCAGGTTGCTAATCTCCGTCAAATTTTTTTCTTACAGGCTGGAGATATTATCAATTTCAGTGAACTGCACCATGCATTGAACTCAACAAACAATGCATATTTGGCACTGCAGGTAAATGATTATTTATTATTACATATTAATAGTAATTATTTTAAATAAATATTTTAAATTTAATTACATTTATAATCATGATAATATTTTTCATTAAAACAAATTAAGTTCAATGTTATAAGATTATAATTATTGCTAATCATTTCAGTTGATGTTAATCACTTCCATTAACTTATTTTGGTTGTAGGTATAGTCATTTTAAAGTATTCATTTATAATTTTGTTTATTTATTTATTTATTTATTTTAAAGGACCTACATTTGAATTTCCGTAACATCATATTACCTGAAACATTAAAGCTGATCCAGTCACAGGAACCCAGTCTGTTGAATGCTCTCTCTGATTTGGAGAGTATGGTAGGGGAGGTAATGCAGCCACTGGACTCACTGATTGGCCAGGTGGATGTACTACACAGAAATGCCGTCATGGGAATAGAGGTATACAACAACAAATTCTATTAAAACTTATTGTCTTGAACAGTTTGTGTCAGAAATAGAAGAAAGAAATTTGTTAATTCATTATTTGTTCTTTGTTTAGAATTATTTTGGAATGAAAATTTGCTTCTAATAATAAAGAAATCCTTTTATCATGGCAGCAGCTTTCTCTCTTTATATTCTCAACTGCTTTATTCAATCATCTGTATATTTGCATTATCATACTTGTTATCAATATTTTGGAATATATTTTAATTATTACTCTATGAAGAGTCGGTAATAAAATAAAAATTAGAAACAGCTACAGAACTATTAACTGTTTAGTTTTTTTAAAAACCTAAAAAAACCAACAACTACGAGATACTATAACAAATACTTCTGCAATACTATTAATGTAATACACACAGAATGTGGCTTATTCTTAATATATCAATCAGTAATTTTGGGTATAAATTAAATTAAACTATTTTTTAGCAAAGTTTTATTTGGTCATAGTAGATCAACTGTTATGTGACTTTGTAGCTAATGCATCTCAATCAGTGACCCACAACTGGTACATCAAAGGGTGGTGGTATGTGCTGTCCTGTCTTGCCCTGAATGGAGTCACTAGCAAGATTTTAGGCTGTGCCCAGGGTGGATGAGTCTGAACCGTAATTGGATATGGACACTCTAATACTGTTTAAATTCAAATCGAATTGTCCCATTCGACAACAAGCATATAAAAGATCACTTACTGCCGTGGTGTTTTCTGAAGACTACATGTCAGAATTAACAAATGTTTCACATCCAGTATCCGATGATTAATAAATCACTAGAGGTATCATTAAACAAAACAAACTTTACCTTTAATGAATCTTTATTCTTCCTTTTTCTCTTATTTGCTTACATACTCTCACAAAATTACTAAACTGTTGTTGTTTTTGTGTTCTTCAGAACGAATCAAGTGAGGTGATAGCCATGGTTCACAAGATGCAGAGCCACTTCTCGCGGATGCTGCAGGGTCCAGACCCGGAGTGTTCAAGTCTGAGCCCAGGACAGATGTTACTGATGGGCTTCAACGGACTGTTCACGCGGCTCGAGGACGAGTTCACACATCTGCTGGAGGCCATGGACGCCGTTCAGATCCCTGACGCCTGGAAGAAGGTGGACGCGGTCCGAGAGGCCAAGGCCATGCAGGTAGTCTTGTCATCATAGCGGTATATAATTGATGTTCTAGGCTCAGAATTCATCTGGTGTGGAGTGGGAAGCAGTTTTGCTTCTTAAATGATAAACTGGAGGCAAAAACAGCAGCGTGTAAAAGCTGAAGCAAATTTAGATAATAGCTAGATTTATATTTATTAAGTGGGATTTTTTTGCCATTACTGTAACTTGGTAAAATCAGTGAAAACAGAATACTATAAAAAGCAAAACAAATATGGGTAGATACATTTTGTGTCATTCATCCTCTAACACAAATTGTATTTAGGGAATAACTGGTTTACTGTCTTAAGATATCAGCTTTATCCTGCGAAGGTTAGAATGGCAAATGCAGTGAGCCTCTGCCGAGCTGCATTCGCCATTCGACCTGAGCAGGATAGAGCTAATATCTTAAGACAGTAACCAGTTATGTTTTTTTATCCTGCAATCCTACAGGAATAGTCGGAAAATCATTATTTATTCCATTTTTGTGTATGCAAATCGAGTATCATCAACCTAGCAAGGTTTTTGCCGTATGACATCGTACAAGACACATGATGTCATTCTTTGTAAGACACTAGTTACATGACGTCACATTCAGAATGCATTTCTAAACTCCATTTCATAAACAAATATACATGTTTTATATTGTTGTCGCAAACCTAAAATGTATTTCCATTTACTGTACTAAAACAAATTATTTAAAGAGTATGTCTATTGATAATCTAGTCTGAAATACTCGAGTTGAGGCGGGCTTATGTCATGTGACCTATATTTTTGGTCACTGACCAAAAATGTAGAAATCTATCTAGTAATCATATCTTGACAATGAATACATTGATTGCAGGATAAAAACACATTATTACCCATGTGGTTGAAAATATTTTGGTACATATTAAAGTGATACGTCCCACTAGAGCATCTGCTTGGACGTAATACTGCAACGTCACACAATGACATCATCGATTGGCAACCTATAACCTTACAGGAACGTCGACCAAACGAGTTGAGTAATATAAATTCAGATCAGTTATGAGTAATAAATAGGATAATTATGTCACTACCATTTCCTATCATGTTTATGTCCCGAGTGAAATCATTTTCATTGTCACTTGCTAAAGCTTGTGGCAATTGAAAATTATTTCACTCGAGACATAACTATGATACAAAATGGAAGCTTGTTTAATATCCTCAATTATTTTCTAGGTTAGAGTATTATTAAGGCAATGCCAATATTTCAAAAGATTTACACATTGCAAACATACATGCATTAGTAAAAAATTTAAGGGGGGAAAAATTGTAATATTGATCTGATTTACAGTAATGAATTGTGGGTAGATTAACATTGTTTTTGTTATATTCCAGTTATCTCCCTTCACACTGAACACAAGAGGGATGCTCAATGCTTTGTTCTTCCTCAAGAGGATTCAGGCTATGCAGGATTTCTTCCACATGGTCACACAGTTTGCCGCAGCTCTGCAGGGTACGTGTTTGTTTCTAGAATAATAACGGTGCATGGATCAAAGGATTGAATCCCCTTGGCAGACCCTTTCTCTGATTGCTTTTCTTTCTTTTTTTCCTGTCCCAACCAGTGGCAGTTAAGTCTTAGAAGTGCACATAAAATACCCCTTGTTGCTAATTTAAAAATGTAGCAGATTTTGAGATTTCCAAATGTTTACAGCTGATGATTTATTAATAAGTGTGAAAATTATTCTCTTCACTAGATCCACTTATCAACAGTATGCTCTGTATTGTATTAAATATTGCAAATAAAAGACTCCTTGCTGTTGATTGAAAAGTGTAGTCTTTGTGACAGCAGTGTATTTCTTCTCTAATGAACCAGTCTCGGTGGCGTCGTGGTTAGGCCATCGGTCAACAGGCTGGTCGGTACTGGGTTCGGATCCCAGTCCAGGCATGGGATTTTTAATTCAGATACCGACTCCAAACCCTGAGTGAGTGCTCTGCAAGGCTCAAAGGGTAGGTGTAAACCACTTGCACCTACCAGTGATCCATAACTGGTTCCAACAAAGGCCATGGTTTGTGCTATCCTGCCTGTGGGAAGCGCAAATAAAAGATCCCTTGCTGCTAATCGGAAAGAGTAGCCCATGAAGTGGCGCCAGCGGTTTTCCTCTCAAAATTTGTGTGTTCCTTAACCATATGTCTGATGCCATATAACCGTAAATAAAATGTGTTGAGTGCAGCGTTAAATAAAACATTTCTTTCTTTCTTTCTTTCTTCTCTAATGATTGTAAACCATGGACCTAATTCACACAGCTCCCTTAAGCAATATCACATCGTCCCTGCAAGACCTATTTTTATTATTGTACTGTGAGATCGCAAGTTGCAAGAGTTTACGCCCAATTGAGTCCGAGGTAACAGATATTTGTCACTTAGTAAAGGCTAGCATGTTTCTTGTATTAGACACAAATATAAGATGTAACTAACCACAAACAATTTTATTTTTTTTGGTTTGTTTAACGACGCACTCAACACGGTTATATCGGCGTCGGACATATGGTTATGTCGAGAAAAAACCCCAGTGGTCAGCTGACGGGGATCGATCCTAGACCGACCGCGCATCATTAAGCGGGCACGCTACCACTGGGCCATGCTGCCCGCTAAAAAAACCCACAAACAAAGACAGTGTTACTTTATTTCTTGTTTCGTTGTTCCAGGTCTTGATGGTGGAATGAGTTTTGATGACGAGCAGATGGCAAAACCTGTCAAGAGATTTATTGCAGAATATGTCAGAAAACAGGTACTTACAATTGTTGAAAAGACATGTATTGTAAGTCGTACAATATATTTTGTGCTGATATATCCTGTAGACATTTATGTGCATCTCTTCAAGTCATTCTTGTGATTCAAGGCTGTTTCACAAATCACAAATGGGGAGGGGAGGTGACAGCATAATTAAGTTTGGCTGCATTATTTTTTTCTAAGTAGTTTAATTAAATAATTTACTTGGTGGGGTGGTGAGTATATAAATGAGTTGCTTACCCCATCCCATCCCCATGCTTTTGAATAGCTGTTATGGAAATTCATCATTTCATCATATTCAGTAAAGGCATATAAAAACAAAAATATTCTGTTTGGTGTTTCACCTTGGCATTCCCCAATAGCCGATGTATGTTTCGTGCTGGGATGTCGTTAAACATTCATTCATTCACCTTGGCATTCCCCAATAGCCGATGTATGTTTCGTGCTGGGATGTCGTTAAACATTCATTCATTCATTCACCTTGGCATTCCCCAATAGCCGATGTATGTTTCGTGCTGGGATGTCGTTAAACATTCATTCATTCATTCACCTTGGCATTCCCCAATAGCCGATGTATTTTTTGTATTGGGGTGTCGTTAAACATTCATTCATTCATTCACCTTGGTATTCAGTTTGCTTTTAATAAATTTTGTACAGTGTCATACCTTGCCTAAAACATTTGAGGTGGGGAAATGTAAAGAAGAAAAAGAAATTGGCACTGTAATGTAGAGTCTTCTCCATTTAAATAAAAAGAACAACCTATACCTGACAGGGCTTCTAGAATTTTATTAAAAAAACACTCGCCAAGGGATCAGCGATTTTAAAAATAGACTAGCCTTGAATTAAAATGTACTAGCCCTACTTTAAATAAAAACAGTTTTACTAATAGTAATAATCAGATATGTCACCTAAAGAGGGAGATTGAGCTTAAAAATCCTTAGATTGGGGTAGAAAGTGGGGGCAAGATTTCCGTATTTACAAAATATGTAAATGCAGCATTTGACAAGGTTTGTTTTCCACTAGCCATTGGGCTAGTTATAGTAATTATTTACTAGCCCAACACTGAATATCACTAGCCATGGGAGTGTGGCTACCATAATTTAGAAGCCCTGACTGAGTAGGGTAATCTATGTATTTTGTGAAGGGTGGGGTGGGGCAGTTGAACTCTCACATTCACAAACACACTAGGTACAGCCTTGCTGTGTGACGCAAAGACTTATTTAAAAATATACATTACATTACGGGTTAAGTATTTAATACAAAAAAGAAAATGATAAATTTTTCTTCAGTTATTTCAGTTCCTATAACACGTTATCAGTTTTGTACACATTGTGTTCCAGATGATAGGCTTTCCGTCCCAGATCCTCGGCTACATCCTGTGTGTGTTCATCGACTTGCTGGGTCTGAACGTGACGGCCGAGATAGAGCTGAAGGATGTGGGCGCACAGTCGAAGGTCCCCATGGACGACCTGTGCAAGAAGGCCGTCGACCACTGTCTGCGTACCAACCAGTTCCAGCACCACCAGCTCACACAGGCCACCTCTCTCATGGGGCTTCTCGACACTGGCTGGCGCAAGCACGATCTTGCCAGGTACACATGATTGTTGTAGTGTGTTAGTAGTCCCCAGCAGTCCAACCCAGGGCGACCAACCTAATAGAATTATTTATCCGGGAATTTTCTAAATTTTAAGTTTAATTGCGCGAATGCCCTTAAAAATAAAATAATAATTTAAAGTGCTCGATAACGTCATTTTAACAAAAATTCATAATAATACACCTTTATTACTTGAAGACAAATGAAACCAACACACCATTATCTAGTCACATCTACAGGACCGGGGATGAGAACTAGCACATATGCTAATAATAATAATAATAATAAAAACCGTAGGCCCTACACTGGTAGGGAGATGAAATTAAATTGTTACTTTCGCAAATTGAAATCAAAATGGCGGCCTGGTAGCGCGTTAGCCAGAAAAAAACATGACGCAAATTTGATGAATGTAGCATCTTTTCGTCCTTTTCTCCTTGCCCTTTCCTTTCGTATTTCAGATTTCACCCAGTGTGGGGAAACTGCATTACCCACCATGCAGCCGATGCTTGCTCTGTACGCACATAAATCTATCATGTATAAAATCTCCTATCAAAATGAACAAGCAACCTCTCGCAATGCAACAGAAAATTTTCATATTATGGCTTCAGTTTACTGGATTGTTACAAACATTTTCATTGGTCGGTTGATAACAAAGACAGTCAATGACAACACTCCTTAGTAATTACACTTAACTCCAATATAGCAGATGCAATTTAACTCGGGATTTAAACATATAGAACATTTAAAATATATTCAGAAATGGTTGCATCCCCCAAAAATAATGATAGCTAATTGGAGAAAAAAATCCGGATATTTGGCATTAATTCTGGAATTCCGGATATGGGTTAAAAAATCCGGATTTTTCGGAAAAATCCGGAAAGTTGGTCACCCTGCCAACCAGAGGGGACTGTAGGTTTCATGTCCATCCTTCTGTCTGTTTGTTCGTCCGTCTGTCTGTCAGTCAATGGTTATAGTGTTCTATTAGTCCCCTGCTGTCCAACCAGAGGGGTCTGTAGGTTTCATGTCCGTCCTTCTGTCTGTCTGTTTGTCAGTCAATGGTTAAAGTGTTATATTAGTCCCCTGCTGTCCAACCAGAGGGGACTGTAACTTTCATCTCCGTCCTTCTGTCTGTCTGTCCGTCTGTCTGTCGGTCAGTGGTTCTAGTGTTATATTAGTCCCCAGCGGTCTAACCAGATCAGGACTATAGGTTTCATCTCCGTCCTGTCTGTCTGTCTGTCTGTCTGTCCCGTCCCTTTGTCTGTCCATCTGTCTTGTCAGTCAGTGGTTCTAGAGTTATATTAGTCCCCAGCAGACTAACTAGAAGGGACTGTAAGTTTCATCTAGTCTGTTGTTCTAGAGTTATATTAGTCTCCAGCGGTCTAACCAGAGGGTATTATAGGTTTCATCTCTGTCTTCTTTCCATCTGTTTTCCGTCTGTCATTCATTTGTTCTCGTGTTTTAGTAGTCCCCAGTGGTTCATCCGGAGGGGAAATATTGTAATTTAATAGCCTATTTGGCATGTTTACCAATTAATTTTTTTACAAAAACAACTAAAAATATAAATAAAAAAATTTGTTTTGCTTAACAACAACACTAGAGCAGATTGATTAATTAATCATTAGATGTCAACTGTTTGATAATTCTGACACTTAGTCATCAGAGGAAACCTTCTGCATTTTTCCTAATGCACTATGGGATCTTTTATATCTACTTTCTCATAGAGACGTGATTAAAATGTCAATGCTGCCGACTTAGATTATTGTATTTTTGTTTATTGTTTTATTCCAGTCGTCTGGACAGCAACATAAGCATGATGAAGACGTGTCTGCAGAGAAACCAGCCACAGGTGGCGCGCTTCCAGTGGCTACACGAAGACCTCTTCGTTCAGGCCGGCCGGCACCACAACCAGTTTGTCACGCCAAATAGGGCCACCGTCATGCCAGAGATGAGGAAGGTAAGACCTTTGGCTATTGCACACATGCACCCTATTGGGTTGTTTATCGTTCAAGCCATGCTTGACATCTGATGTAACAAATACTGTGGTATGTCCTATCCTGTCTGTTGGATAGTGCATATGAAATATCCTTTGTTACTAATGAAAGAAAGAAAGAAATGCTTTAACAACACACTCAGCACATTTTATTTATGGTTATATGGCGTCAGACATATGGTTAAGGACCACACAGAATTTGAGAGGAAACCTGCTGTCGCCACTTCATGGGCTACTCTTTCCGATTAGCAGCAAGGGATCTTTCATCTGCACTTCCCACGGGCAGGATAGCACAAACCATGGCCTTTGTTGAACCCGTTATGGATTACTGGTCGGTTCAATTAGATTACACCTACCCATTGAGCCTTTCGGAGCACTCGCTCGGGGGTTTGGAGTCTGTATCTGGAATAAAAATCCCATTCCTTGATTGCGATCTGAACCCAGTACCTACCAGCCTGTAGACTGATGGCCTATCCACGACGTCACCGAGGCCGATGTTACTAATGAAAAACAGTAGGCCTTGGAGTGGTTACAGTGGATGTTTTTGTCTAATAATTTCATATAACAATAATTAAAATGTGTTATGAAATAAAACATACATTCTTTCTTTATCACACACCCATATGACAAAACACACTGGAAAATTTATGATATCCAGTGTGGAGGTCAGTTTAAAGATTTGATACTGGCCTCGGTGGTGTAGTGGTTAAGCCATTGGACTACGGGCTGGTAGGTACAGGGTTCGCAGCCCGGTACCGACTCCAACCCAGAGCGAGTTCTTAAGGGCTCAGTGGTTAGGTGTAAGGCCAATACACCCTCTTCTCACTCACTAACCCTCTAACAACTAACCCGCT
>JAECMU010154488.1:2820-13229 GCA_016106625.1 Dracogyra subfuscus | reverse complement strand
AGAGAGAGAGAGAGAGACAGACAGAGAGAGAGGAGGGAGGGGAGGACATGAGTCGGAGGAAAGGAAAACGACACGAAGATAATGAGAGAAAAATAGATGAACAAATGAACAGGAGGAGGAGAAGATAGTATGGCTGGGGACACGTGTGAGTGAGTAGGTATAATACACCGTATTGCTTTGTAACAGATTTGCTGAGCAGACAAATCTTATTTCAGGCGTGTTTTCTTTAACACGTTTAGGAGGGCGCACTCTCGCGATCTGTTCACAATACATTAAAGCGTCCTACTGTACTGATCGCGAACGCTCACGAGTGACCACCCTCCAGAACACTCTTCCTCTTCTTGCTTCTGGAAGCCGTATCTTTATGGGATGTCCAAGAAATACCCACTTGTGTGAGGGGTCATTGGCAGGCCACTGTGTCCGTCACTCACCGCCCACTGTCAAACTAAACCATTTGCTTTACCATATTTAAGAGTCACAACACGGACCTTTAAACCTGTATGAGGAAATGTCCTTGCCTCTAACGGTCCTGTTCTTTCAAAGACACTAGAGTGTATCACAATATGAAGCCGCCGCCGCCGCCACGAACAGGTCCAGCTTACCAGCCGGGTCTCTCTTTGTGGTCATTGAGCGCTAGCGTAATGTGGTCCACGTTGTCCCTGTCCGACTCGGGCACGCCCGGATGTTCGTAGCTATCCAGGAAGTAAGGAATCCCCTCGATGTCCTCGGGGAATCCCACAGGCAGGTCGGCTCGCGTCCTCGGCGTGAAGTGGAAGCCTGGACTCTGCTTCAGCAGCCTGCAGTAAACCAAACAGACATTATTGTAGTAAAGTGGTCATGTACTGCTTATTTCATACAACGTTTACTTCATACTGCTTATTCATAGAGCTTACTTCACAGTGCTTACTTCATACAGCTTACCTCACACTGCTTATTTCATACTGCCTACGTCCTACTATCACTGCTCACCTCCTAACATCAATTAAACTGGTCATACTGCTTACCTACTGACATCAATTAAACTGGTTATAGTGCATACCGCCTAACACTAATTAAACTGGTCATACTGCGGACCTACTAACATCAATTAAACTGGTTATATTGCTTACCTACTGACATCAATTAAACTGGTCATAGTGCATACCGCCTAACACTAATTAAACTGGTCATATTGCTTACCTACTGACATCATTTAAACTGGTTATATTGCTTACCTACTAACATCAATAAAACTGGTCATATTGCTTACCTACTGACATCAATTAAACTTGTCATATTGCTTACCTACTGACATCAATTAAACTGGTCATATTGCTTACCTACTGACATCATTTAAACTTGTCATATTGCTTACCTACTGACATCAATTAAACTGGTCATATTGCTTACCTACTGAGATCAATTAAACTTGTCATATTGCTTACCTACTGACATCAATTAAACTGGTCATAGTGCATACCGCCTAACACTAATTAAACTGATCATATTACGGACCTACTAACATCAATTAAACTGGTCATATTGCTTACCTACTGAGATCAATTAAACTGGTTTAACACCAAATATACTGGTCATATTGCTTACCTTCTGTCACCTCCTAACATCAGTTAAACTGGTCATACTGCTTACCTACTCACACCAATTATACTGGTCATATTACTTACCTACTAACATCAATTAAACTGGTCATATTGCTTACCTCCTAACATCAATTAAACTGGTTATATTGAAGACCTCCTAACATCAGTTAAACTGGTCATATTGCTTACCTACTAATATCAATTAAACTGGTCATATTGCTTACCTACTAATATCAATTAAACTGGTCATATTGCTTACCTACTAATATCAATTAAACTGGTCATATTGCTTACCTACTAATATCAATTAAACTGGTTATATTGCTTACCTACTAATATTAATTAAACTGGTCATACTGCTTACCCACTATCACCAATTAATGGTACATTCCTAAGTTTGCTGCATTGTAAGGTATTTCCAACTAATAATATATTTCTACGATTAAACTTGCATATTAAATATATGTCCTTGTTTCGAATACCAGTTTCTGTATTTTCAATGTGTTTCTGGTCGTCTTAATATTTGTAAGAAGCCCAAACTGACATTTGTCTTCAAATAATTTCGTATGTACGAAAAAACTATATTTTAGGAAATATGATGAAATTTAACCTAGTAGAAATATTAGACCGATCAGAAACACGTCTAATATACAGCCACATATATTTTATGCAGAAAATATATTTGATATGTAATTACAATCGTTAAAAAAGCCTCTATTAGTCGACAACATCTTAAAACGTGCAGCAAACTCAGGAATGTCCCTTTAAACTGGTCACACTGCTTGCCTACCAACATCAATTAAACTGGTCATACTGCTTACCTCCTCTCACCTCCTAACATCAATTAAACTGGTCATACTTGTTATATCTAAACATCAATTAAACGGGTTATATTGAAGATCTCCTAACACGAATTAAACTGGTCATACTGCTTACCTACTAACATCAATTAACTGGTTATATTGAAGACCTCCTAACACCAGTTAAACTGGTAATATTGTTTACCTTCTAACATCAATTAATCTGATCATACTGTTTACCTACGAACATCAATTAATCTCATCAGACGTCAAATGGTTTCTTAATAACATGCATGTCTGTCTTTATTACATGAATTCTTTTACTAACGATACGTAAGCAAATTGGTTGTTAGATGTCAAATAAATTCATTTTCTGTAACGAGGTATTTTCAGACTCCATTCACAGAATGATTTCGCAGAACATGCTGATTATTACGTAGTAAATATCTGCTTCCTGTCAATGAACTCTGTATTATCGGGTTCCTTGCGACCATACAACTGCAACTCCAACCCAGATTGCAATTTATGGTGTCAGATAAAACGCAACACCTGTCCTGTACAAACACCATGAACTGGCTACCTGAGTTGATTGTATACAGGATTACTTTCAGATGTGTCCTTGTAATGCTCTTGTTGTACTGTTGCCAGGAGCAATAACAACTCGTAATATAAAACATCAAATACTTCACACGGCTTTGATATTCCATCACAACGATTAGCACCAGATTACGATTACAGAGTTATACATCATCGATACGTCATCGATATTCCTGGCTACTTTGAAAGACGAAATGCCTTGACTAAAAACACGAAACACCCGAGTTGTCTGTAGACATCATTTCAAGTATCTAGAGCGCAAAACACTGTATATAACTGACTTAAAATGTCTAAATTTGAATATGTAAGAAAGCCACGATTGCGTCTAATTTTGGTTTTGAAAATGCATACCCTTATATAAAGATGGCTGGGGATTAAGTTTAAATTAACAACATCATTATAAACTGTTTAACATCTCGTTGAAATCGCATTTTGTAAACTTGTTTTCTTCTTATATGCAATATGTGTAAGACATTAAACTGTAATAGATGGGGCCTTGCTTCACTGAAAGTTGAAACATGATCGATATAATCGCTGGAAGAAAGAACATGTTTTAGTTGTCTTAACAACATTCCTAAAAATAGAAAATCCATTTTATATACTATGAGATGATTTATGTATACTATTTTATATGTATATACATTATTGTTTTATTTGTGCTGCCATTGTTTTAACTCTACTGTATTGGGTTGTTTTCTTTATTTGTATTGTAGATCCTTTTAGCGAATAGTATCTCATAACTATAAGTATAGAGTGGCTGATTACAAGTTTATAATTTATATTACTTATATTTAAATATTCTAAATTTGATTATGTTGTAATGAGGTGAGATCCACAACACAATGCACGCCCACCCTCTCGTTAGCGACGGCCCAGGTACAGTTAAACATCCAATTTTTAAATTTCAACTAATTTTCGTTCTTATATCTAATTAAGGTTCAAGTACGCTGTCTTGGAGACACACCTCAGCTATCTGGGCTGTCTCTCCGAGGCAGTGGGTTAGTTGTTAGTGAGAGAGAAGAGAGTGTAGTGGTTAATTGTTAATGGTTAGTGAAAGAGAAGAGAGTGCAGTGGGAGATTTACCCACTGTGTCGTTAAAACTCACTCTGAGTGGGAGTCGGTACCGGGTTGCGAACCCTGTACTTACCAGCCTTATGTCCGATGGTTTAACCACGAGGCTGGTTACAAACCACGGTTAGTAGCTAGTGTGAGAGAAGAGGGTGTAATGGGTAGTTGTTAATTGTTAGTGGTTAGTGAGATAGAAAAGGGTGTAATGGTCTTACTACCTGTTAATTGTGTTAAGTTGTTAACACTCACTCTGGTGGGAGTCGGTATTGGGCTGCGAACCCTGTACCTACCAGCCTTATGTCCGATGACGACTAACCAGGACGCCACCAAGGCCGGTTACAAACACCCATTGTCCACAGGTATCACTATAAGTGGGACTGCGATTCGCGTGTCACGTAAAGGTTAACATAGGAAGATCGCCGGCCGATTGACGCCACTGTCTAATTGCGCTACTTGTTTCAAACAAACGCAGTTTATGCGACCGATTAAACACGTTTTAGTTTCCAAAATGAAATTATTATAGTCCAAATTGCGTCTATCCCTCAAAGCATACAATAATCACTATTAATTGTAGTTTTGTCCATTTAGTCTAATTGAAAATATTGACGAAAATCATCTATATATAATCATGTTACATATTGTAATTACGTGACTACGATCACTGTCACGTAGTATTTTCGCAAATGAAGTTAACATTTTAACCTTATTGTTTTTATTGGTGATTATCATGGCATAAAGGGAAAGTAGAAACCGACAAGGTCACATAGAGCGCTCGTTTAGATTCATCGGTCGTACAATTAATCGCCCTTGATGAATATCGCGGCTTTTTCTCCTCCACCCTCAATTAGAACACCAAAGGCAGTGCTATGTAGTGTTCCGTGGGAAGTGCATATAAAAGACCCCTTGCTGTTGTTGGTGGGTTTTTTTTTTTTCAGTACAAATTCACTAGCCTATGAGATGGGAACGGAATCCCCCTCCTCTTTCTCCAGAGTCACGCGCTCGCCTGATTGGTGGTCGATTCGGGATCGATAAAACATATATTTGGTGACAGAAATGTGGCGAAATCTCTTAATTTCCACTCAGAATTAATTTTAAATGTTTTAAAAGGTTTTAATTCATATAATTTAAAAACAAATGTACCTTTTCCTTTATATTTACTGTGGTCAAGGATGCGTCTGACGCGCGGTCGGTCTAGGATCGATCCCCGTCGGTGGACCCATTAGGCTATTTCTCGTTCCAGCCCGTGCGCCACGACTGTTATGTCAAAGGCCATGTTTGCTATCATATCTGGGATGGTGCATATAAAAGATCCCTTGTTACTAAAGACATAATATAGCGGGTTTCCTCTCTAATACAATGTGTCAGAATTACCAAATGCTTGGCATCCAGTAGCCAATGATTAACAAATCATTATGATCTAGTGGTGTCGTTAAACAAACCAAACTTATTAACTTTAAATTTTTATCACAGGTGTATGTGGTACCAAAAATCACCAATGGTCTTTTCACCAACGGTATTTCTCGTCACAGCCAGTATACCACGACTAGTATATTAAAGGCCGTGGTATGTGCTATCCTGTCTGTGGGGTGGTGCATATAAAATATCCCTTTCTGCTAATCGGAAAGAGTAGCCCATGAAGTGGCGACAGCGGGTTTCCTCTCTCAATATATGTGTGGTCCTTAACCGTATGTCTGACGCCATATAACCATAAATAAAATGTGTTGAGTGCGTCGTTAAATAAAACATTTCTTTCTTTCTTTCTTTCACCAATGGGTGTGTAAGAAAATTAGTTTATTGATATGTCAGAATTACCTAATGTTTGACATCCAGTAGTCGATGATTAATTAATCATTGCGTTCTAGTGATGTTGAAAAAACACACTTTAACTTTAACTCCCCAGTCACAGTGTCGAAATAACCATGCTAGAAATATTATTTTCCATCAACATGCGTTAATGTTAGGTGCGTACTGCAGTTTATTACCACATACATGACACAGCAATTATACACGATCTCAAGATGAACTGCAGTCTGTTAGCCTGGTCGGAGCCGATAAAACTAAATTGTTACAATTTTTATCATCACGGTGTCAGGTGTATCCTGCCGCACACATGGAACGCATCACTAACACTTTCAATGTTTCATGATTTATTCTAGACTGCATAAAAAGGTGAAAAATATGTTTCTGCAATATACAATTCGGATATTGTATTAGGTTCTTGTTTGACATTTGGCGTCAAACATGACCGCACATCTCCGTGATTTATATATACTTGGGATAATAAGGAAAGCACTACACTGGCAGCACACAAATGTATTCTCATGACACGACTACCACGTGTTTTGATAGACCGAGAGCTGACGATGAGTAAATTGTTATATATCTAAACATTTAAAATATATCACACACTTTAATTGTCTTTACATGAAATGCCTTTATTCCAATTTTCCAATTCCGTTAGTAGCCATATTTAATATATATTATGTAAATACAGTAGTCACTAAATCAGCTACAAGGATGTGACCTTCTGTTTTGTTAATGGTATATTTCATACAAATGGCGACGACGTGTAACGTTGCTTGAAGGCAGTTTGCCATGGCCTACCCATTAACAACGGTAACACACACACACACACACACACACACACACACACACACACACACACACACACACACACATATTACATTTCTGTCTATTTTATAGACATACTACACCTTTAACAGTTTTCCATCCCTCATAACTTGTAGAGTGCATATAGCTCAAATACTGCAACATCGTTATTGAAAGTGACATTGTGGAAGTGTACCTTTGGAATATTACTTAATCGTACGTAACGGGGCTTATGTGGATCTTGAGCGCAACGCTTCTAGGCATAACTTGGATGATGCAGATCGTTTTTTTTTAAAGTGGGATTATATAAGTGAACCTTTAGAGTTTTACTTACTGATGTGGATCTTGAGCGCGACTTATCTAGACATATAGCTTAGATGCTGCAAATCGTTCTTAAGAGTGGCATGTGTAAGTGAGCTTTACTTACTCATATGTGACTGGACTGATGTGGATCTTGAGCGCGATGCTTCCCGACTCGAACTTGTTTGCGATGGTGACGTTGTTTCCGAACAGACAGTATCGCGGCATCTTGACGCCGACCACGCCGGCTAGCACTGACCCCGTGTGGAGGCCGATTCTCATCTGCAGATAAAGAAGAAAACCCCGCTAATTGCAAATGTTATATATCTATCTATCCTCTTTAAGTAGCTGACTATAGTATCCGAGGTGCGTGTTTTTTGTTTTTGTTACGAAGCTATTACAAACACCATCTGAACAGCTATCTAAATAATGGACGTCAGAATCCGTGGCTAGCAGGCTTGTCTAGGAACAACAACTCTACGTACGAACAGACCATTCGTGCACTTCAGCAATGAAACTATTTTACAGGGCAGGTATGTGAAGTTCTGAATGTGCACGTTAAACCCTATGACATGACATGAAGTTCAAACCTTTTTAAACATGTAATCTGGAAGTGGATTTTTAGGGTGTGAGGAACTACAAAACAACTTTCAATCTGAAGAAATCTAGGATGGTGGCACCTTTCACATGTACACCCTTATATCTGCATCTGTATTTCAAAATAGTTCAGTATATGTTTAAACATATCAAGCACCATCAACAATTTCGTGGCACCAAGGAATATGTAATTACCAAGTGAAAGATATACCAACTTGTGAATTTTACACAAGAGATTAAATGTCACACCATATGCTACTAGTATATAATGTTAAAAGAGAACATAGTTTGACCGAAATACGTGATATATTATTCTGTTACCATGGGAAACAGTGGCATCAAGAACGTATGTTAATACCATCCTTGGTGGAATTTGATAAAGAAGAAAGTCGTCCTGGATTCACGGGATACTGCGGCTAACTGAACAATGAACGCCAACGTCCAGAACAAGCCCAATTCTCAGCGGTCCCTCACGATTCGTTGAACTTATAGCTAGGAGTGGAATTAGTGGAAACCACTCTGCGTAAGGACATTAACGTCCCTCTAGATTATAGATATCACACTAGAATGTCCACCCATTTGCACTACATGTTGATACAAGATACGATAGTTCCATTTACAGTTTGGAATGTAACATACTTAGTTCTCATCACATCTATAACATGTAGTATAGCTATTATGGATTATCTACAACGTGGCCATTTAGTCGTTTTGTTATTTAACATATATTTGACAATAAAGGGTCATTTAACCCAATCAAATATCTACTTCAGGTAGGAAATACTTCAAATGGCTAAACACTTTGTTCCATTTTAATAGAACATTACTATATCACATAGGACATAATAGGCACAATAGGTACAATGCAATGCTTGGGATGCTTTAGGACTGATACAGAAAAATCATAACTGTTAGAGATCTAAAAAGTAAGGAATCAATGAAAACCAAATCTTGAAAGTTATTTTCCCCCTTACATTATACTTGGTGACACCTATTATATATGTTTGAACATTGTAATCATGTTTTCATGCAACCTCTCCTTAATGAATTAATTTTGTTAATTAATTATATATATTCATACGTTCTTGCATGATTTATCATATATTAAAATATATACCTTTTATGGACGTTCTAAACATTACTAAGAACTCTCCCCCCAAATTTAAAAAAAACAAAAAAACCATTAACAAAAAACCAAAAACCAAAACAACCAAAAACCAAAACAACCAAAAACCAAAACAACCAACCAAAAACCGACAAAAACAACCAAAAACACCAACAACCCGTAATACATCTAATGCTGATAGCAATTAGTAAAAAAAATAGTATATAAAATGTTAGTATTTTGTATTTAAAACAAGGAAATCTGTTTGTTTTTTTAAAGTTGCTTTGGTTTTACGTATTGTAGTTATATCTACAAATTGCACGATAAACTAAAGTATTCTTTGACGTGTACAGCCTTACTACTCCCTCGCCCCTTCCTGGTTAATATTTTATACAATAAAGACAAATCCTCTGGGAATAATTCCCCGCATCCAAGACAAATTGTGTTTACCGTTATTTTATTTATTCTAGCATAAAGCGATAACCTCTGTTCACAGAGCGAAGAGCCAGCTGAACGTAATCCCGAGAGAATAGCTCAACGCAAACCTCAGCGTCTACACCTCGCGATTGCGGATTCGCATTCAAGATAATTCTCTGATTGATTCTGGGACACAATAATTGGATACGTTATTGGCACCTTATTGACAATGCCGTGAACATGAGTGGAACATCGCATACCGAGGCCGGTTTAAGTGCAGGAATCAATACCATTGTTTAAGGATTAACGCAAATAGATGCAAAAAGTCATGTGCAATGTCTGGACGGTTTGGTATATTCTCACTGGTCCGGAAT
Organism: Dracogyra subfuscus; assembly: GCA_016106625.1. Classification (NCBI taxonomy): domain Eukaryota; kingdom Metazoa; phylum Mollusca; class Gastropoda; order Neomphalida; family Peltospiridae; genus Dracogyra; species Dracogyra subfuscus. The sequence continues at coordinate 3,781 of JAECMU010154488.1, read as the reverse complement.
TTGTTTGTTTGGTGCGATAAGAGTAGACTCATCAGATGGACTTTTAGATAACAAAATATCCATTAAACCCTACGCAATAAGTGGTGTCAAGTTAAATGTGTAACCTATATAAAACCACTCTTCTGGTTTTGATATAGAGTAAAAGGTACCAGTCGGAACGTCAAAGTGTTTCTCAACAGATTCTCCACAAAACCCGGAACAAATTCTAAGCATCGCATTTTATTTATCCGCATTCAGCAGATTCTATTTATTCGCATTCAGCATGCATATACGTAATCAGATTCTATTTATTCGCATTCAGCATGCATATACGTAATCAGATTCTATTTATTCCAATTCAGCATGCATATACGTAATCTCAACACAATTGTGTACGCATACAAATTGAATAATTTCCATATATGAGTCACCGTATCTCTATCCAATCATGCAAGTCAAGTCAAAGCAATTCAAAGAAAGGGAAGGCGAGGCAAAACAAGTCAAGTCAAGTTAGATCAAAATAAATCGAGTCAAGTCAAGGTAAAAACAAAGCTAAACAAGGCAATGAAAGATAAGATAAGGAAGCCAATACAAGTAAAGTCAGATATTATAATGCAGTACATGCCAGATTCGGCATGATATGACAGATCTAGGCAGGATAGGGCTTAACATGGTAAGAAAAGGAAAACAAAATAAAGGGAAGGAAAGGCGCAAACAGGTCAGTATCACATAAATCAAGGTTAGTAAATGTGCCCTGACTACGTATATAAGAGACACGCACCTTGATGGGGTTGCCATCCTGTGATTTCTATCAGTTTCTCCTTACTAAGTATATAAGAGACACCCACCTTGATGGAGTTGCCTGACTAAGTATACAAGAGACACCCACCTTGATGGAGTTGCCTAACTATGTATATAAGAGGCACCCACCTTGATGGGTTTGCCTGACAAACTATATAAGAGACACCCACCTTGATGGGTT
>JAECMU010154467.1:0-11178 GCA_016106625.1 Dracogyra subfuscus | reverse complement strand
ATACTTTAATTTAAAAAACAACAGTTGCCAAGTTGTCTTTGGACTCCGGGCCGAGTTGTCTCGCGGTGGGCCGGGTTGTCTCAGAACTTTGGGCCGAGCTGTCTCGACTTGGGCCGAGTTGTCTGGCATTCAAAGTTCAGTTATCAAATTGAAAAATATTTGGTAGTGTTTAAAAACTATACTGTCCGAACCGAAATGTTAACAACTGCCAAAAATTGCTCTCCTACCTTTATTTTTTGTTAGATTTTACTCACATTTTGTCCAGACAGAAATCTAGGAAAAACCACAGCAATGACACAGATTCCATATAACTGTCACCAATATCGACTTCGTTGAGATTGCATAGGGCAAAAAGCATGTAATTTTATGCCGGCTGCCATTTTGACTTTTTATGGAATATTCTTCAAGAGGGGTGAAAGGATATGACTTAATCTAGCAATGTCATAACATGTTATGTAAAAGCAAACGTGATGACGTCATATTAATTTTTTAAATTATTTTTTGTTTGTTGAAATATACCACTAAAGAGCATTGATTTTATATTAATTATATAACTTACTTTGGAGGCTTTCACCCCTCTTGAATAATATTCCATAAAAAAGCAAAATGGCAGCCAGCTAAATATTGCATGTATTTTTCCCTATGCTATCTCAGAACAGTTGATACTAAAGACATCATTATAGTCTCATATGTGAAAGCTGTGTCACTGTAATGGTTTTTTTAACAACTTGTATGTGGACAAAATTTGGGGGAAATGTAACGGTAATTAATGGTAGGAGAGCAGTGTTTTGTAGTTGTTAACATTTTGGTTCGGACAGTAGGGTCTGTTGCTTTAACTTAGCCGTAATTTCATAGTTTTTAAGAATTCTCATTATATTTTGATCCAATCACAACATGTTATTTTATCGATATCCTTCGTTGTTAATCAAATTAGGGGCTTAATCGTGTAAAAAATATTTTAACATGACACTGACAGGACTGGTTACTTTCTTTACAGGGTTTAGGATTTCTGACAGAGGATACAAAGAGTAAAATTACATACCCTAAAATCTAGGAATTTAATTGATATATTTTTATAAGAAGGCAGGAAATGTTTTATTTTTACGACACTCAAACACATTTTATTTATGGGTATATGGTTAAGGACATGTATATGGTTAAGGACCACACATATATAGCAACAAGGGAACTTTTATATACACAATACCACAGGCAGGATAACACATACCACATACCAGGGGCGGGATGTAGCTCAGTGGTACAGCGCTCAATTGATGCGTGGTCGGTCTGGGATCGATCCCTGTCAGTGGGCCCATTGGGCTATTTCTCATCACAGCCAGTGCACCACGACTGGTATATCAAAGGCCGTGGTATGTGCTATCCTGTCTGTGGGATGGTGCATATAAAAGATCCCTTGCTGCTAATCAGAAAGAGTTGCCCATGAAGTGGCGACAGCGGGTTTCCTCTCTCAATATCTTTGTGGTCCTTAACCATATGTCTGACGCCATATAACCGTAAATAAAATGTGTTGAGTGTGTCGTTAAATAAAACATTTTATTTTATTTTTTAATTTTATATACCAGTTGTTGAGTGAGAGCTGTACCACTGAGCTATATTTTGCCCCCTAGAATGTAAGAAAACTGTTGTTTGAAATTTGTCACAAGTACATGTATACAATACAGTCAGTGATTTCAAACCCATAGCCACAATCCCTGAAATTGCCCACAGAGATTACTGTGGAGTTTTCATTTCTTTGAGTACGAGTGTTAAAATGGCAGGCTTTATTAGATACTGTTTTTGTCTGATATGTTTGTTTATTTTCTAGATGGTATGTTGATGATAATTGGATTTTGCATATGTGCTTGGGAAATTAAAATTGTGACATTGTGCTTGGGGGGATTTAAAAAAAGATATTTTGTTTTTAAATAGCTGTTGGGTCTTGGACAAAAAAAGTATTTAGTTACCCTACAGTGAAAAACACTAGCCATGGGCTACTGTATTCTAGAAGCCCTAAAAAAATTGATATCCAGTCGATGTTGATAAACAGTGTAGCCAACTGATGTGTAAAACAAACATGTTTTAGCTGATGAACATGAAGCCAGTTATGTTTTGACGATGGCCTAGCCCGATATTTTAAAGAAACAAGACAGTGAAATAATTATTAAAAAGGTAAGAAAGAAGAATGTTTTCTTTTAACAGGGAACAACATTTCACACAAACCAGTATTGTTCTGTTCACATGTTATTTACACAACTTTACATTACCACAAATTGCCAATCAGTTATACAGTGTAAGTAAAACTTGCAGTTTTCTGAAATGAAAAATATCATATTTTGGATCTTTGTTGCATGCAGCATAACAGTAATCAGTGTTGCTATTCCAGTAGCAAAGATACCTGTAACTAGCAACTGGTATATACACTTTACACAGTTTATTTACTGATTTGCAGTAAACTAGTTTTAATTTGTATTTTATTTTGTTTCAACTTAACTGATCAGCAGGAGATACTGTGTTAGTAATTAAAATGCAAATCTAATGCAAATTTGAGTTAACTGATAGGTACATGTATATGCACATAAAACCAGTCGGCATAAATCAAATATAATTGACAAAACTGAACATTCAAATAATCAGGTATACTGCAATCTACAAAAATCATGTGAACCAACTGCCAGTTATCCAAGATTTTGAAATATTGTCCCCTGTTTTAACATGTACTACATGTATGTGTGCTGGTACATGGTGGCTTTATACTGAATTGCTGCTAATTAAATCACATACATAAATGTCAATTTTAATGACTAATTACATTCACTGATTGCAAAGCCTGTATTGCTATGACAGTTAATGGGAAACATTAGTGCAAAATCAGCAACAGGCTTGTTCTTGCACATATCCAAAATCTGTTACATAATATTTGTTCTGAATGGCTCAGTAATGGTGTGGCTTGATAGTACAGTGCACTTAAAGAACAGGATTGGTATGTGGGGGCTGTATGTTTATTGGGTCCTAGATCAGAATATTTATCACACATGTATGTATGTAGCTGAATTTCAAGGTAAGAATATATTTCCTAATATGTGTATCAATAATTATTACTAATTTTACTTAATTTTTAAAGTAAAGACTAACCTGGCTTACAAAGTCCAGGTATTTGTAGTCCGTCCCATGGGAAACACCATTTTTAGTACTATGGAAATGACTACGGTACAAGTTATTTATTTGTGAGCCGATTGTTTTTTAAATTGGACACAAAATAGTATTTTTTTGTTAAATAACAAATATTTCCAAAACACTTAAAAAAATTAAATTATAAAAATTGGTCAGTAATACCACTATCAGTTTGAATTTTTACATGAATAGAAATTGTAAAAACAACAACAACAAAATCTGTTTCTATATATGCAAATGAAATAATTTTTGTGAAAACATTTGTCAAGATATAACTTAAAAACAGCAATACTCTCCCTTATAGTGATGTGAGAATAACAAATTGTTTTTATATTTCTATATGCAAATGAAATGTTGTGAAAACATTTGTCAAGATATAACTCAAAAACAGCAATACTCTCCCATATATAGTGATGAACGTCTGGTCATACATTTTGTAGAGTTTGACATTCTTATTTCTCGACTTTTGTTTTATCTTACACAAGTACAAAATTATTGTGTATATATAGACATATTGACTAAAGAATAATCAAATATAGTTTATTAGGATGAAAATTTAACATTTTTTAAATTTCCAAAACAGTTTTTATATGAATGTTGTCTTTATTCATTATTTTGGCGCTGTAAACATCTAGAACATGTTCTGTGTCTTCTGCTGCCAGATTTGTAGTGTGTTTTGTCACATTCAATTTAGTTTCAGTGTGTTTCTTTTACAACTGCTACCATACTCGTCAGGTCCTAATGGATTACATTTGTAAAAAACTTAGTCACCATGGTTCCTACATGTGTTTGGATTTTAAAAATAAATAGTTAAAACCATATACTGTACATGTATCTGATTACCTACATGCATGTATCATGAGCTGATGAAATGTATATATAATATATAATTTATAAATATATATATAATTTTTTTTTTACACAGTGTCTTTTCTTTTACTAATATGTTCACTGAAATTATGCTCCTGAAATTGAGCAAGATGTAGACCTAATTGTTTTACAGGCAAAGGATTTTTGTGTGTGAGGTTTTAGCCAATTCATTAACTTTTTACATTGTCCCATATGATGACAATATCTTTTCTGTTTTCTAGGTTTCTGATTAAATCCTTTTCACTGAAATCTATAGTGTGTATTGAACTGAAAATGGATGAGATGCAAGATGCATGTGGAGTTTTTGGCTGTGTAGCAGGTGGCGATTGGCCCTCCCAGCTCGACATTGCTCAAATTATACATCTGGGTCTGGTTGGTTTGCAGCACAGAGGACAAGAAAGTGCTGGCATTGTCACAACTGATGGAGAGTCGGGTAAATTTCGACAGAAGCGGGGCATGGGTCTAGTTGGCTCCGTATTCTCTGAGGATGATCTGCTAAGACTGAAAGGAAACCTGGGCATAGGCCACACACGGTATTCGACCCAAGGTGTCTCAGACTTGGTGAATATTCAACCTTTCACTGTGGAGACGATCCATGGGCTGATATCTGTTGCTCACAATGGAGAGCTTGTTAATGCTCCAGCCCTGAAGAAGAAGCTTCTGCTTCATGGAGTTGGACTCTCAACTACCTCAGACAGTGAACTCATCACCCAGCTCCTCACACACACCCCAGCTTGTGGTGAGCCTAATGGTGTAAACTGGGTGGGACGCATTCAGAAACTAATGACCGAGGCACTGACTGCCTACTCTTTGGTTATCCTGCACCGGGATAGAATCTATGCCGTTAGAGACCCATTTGGGAACCGTCCCCTGTGTATTGGCAAGCTGGTGCCTGCAGTGGCTTTTACCAGTAACCACACAATAACAGATCAAGACATCGATGGGTGGGTTGTGTCTTCGGAGTCCTGTGCTTTCCATGCTATTGGTGCGAAGTATCACAGAGAAGTTCTCCCAGGAGAGATTGTCGAACTGAGCAAAGATGGTATTCGGTCATGTTACATTGCAGAAAGACCTGAAGCAAAGAAGTCAGCATTTTGTATATTTGAATATGTGTACTTTGCAAGGCCAGATTCAACGTTTGAAAACCAGATGGTGTACACTGTCCGGCAGAGATGTGGCAAACAGCTGGCACTGGAGGCCCCTGTGGAAGCTGATCTTATTAGCACTGTCCCTGAGTCAGCAACACCAGCTGCCATGGCATATGCCAAACATTTACAGATCCCTTATATGGAGGTTTTGTCCAAGAATCGTTATGTTGGACGGACATTCATACAGCCGAGCATCAGACTGCGACAGCTGGGTGTGGCAAAAAAATTTGGACCTTTGACTGAAAACTTTATAGGCAAGCGCATTGTTCTCGTAGATGATTCCATTGTCCGTGGCAATACCATGGGCAACATTGTGAGACTGTTGAAATCCTATGGGGCCAGCGAGGTCCACATTCGTGTGGCTTCTCCACCAATCAAATTTCCTTGTTACATGGGAATCAATATTCCAACCAAAGAGGAACTAATTGCCAATCAGATGCCCATAGAGCAAATTGGGTGGTATTTCGGAGCAGACAGCCTGCAGTACCTGTCGATTGAAGGGCTGCAGAAAGCAGTGGAGGAAGGCATAAAAGATGACAAAGAACAGGGTCACTGTATGGCTTGTCTTTCGGGGGACTATCCTGTTATTCCAGATTGGTAACGTGTACCGAAATTCATTACAGGAGTCCATGACTGGACATCAATATTGGCATAGATGGGAAAAAACATATTTGAAGATTTTAGCACTACTTACAGACTGTGTAAATTTTGTTAATAAACAGCTCACAGTAACCACCTCCTATACCGGATTGTTTTTTTAATGTCATTCTCATCTCCATATTGGACTTACGGGTACGTGTATAATGGATGGTTACTGTCTGTGCAATCCTGACTTATATTATCAATGACAACAAAGGGTCAGTTATGATGGTCACAACTGAGGAATATATACAGAATCTTGTCATGTATACAAAATGATCACAGTCTTACATTTATAATGTTTAAAAGTTCATGATGATATACCTCTATACATTGTTTATAATGTGTGTAAATTGTGATGACAAGTGTACAATATAAATATTCATGAACAATATGTCATTAACAATATTCATGAAATTATTTCTGTGGGATTGTTTGGATATGAAAATAGTTATAATAATCTTAATCTATATTATATAGTCACACATGTTGATGAATACTAACAAAAGGAAGTTGCAAATCCTTGTAATAACGTAATCAGATGTTATCATGATAAGTAAATTGTATACTTATATGTATTGTGGTACACATTCATGAAAAATGTTTAGTTATTTCATGCTTAGTTGAATATTGTGATCAGACATACATGGAAAATTATGGTGACTCGTAATTTGATATCTATATGTTAAAAGTGGAGTACAAAATTAACATGGTCATTACTGGTTATAATATATTATGCTCATGGGCCGATTACAATTGGTAAATATTTTTGTTCAACAAGAACAGGGCCTGTGCTTATGTAACACTTTAAGACTCGAATCCTTAATGGCACCACAAACATCTACATGTAGTACATACAAATTGTATGCCAAAGACAAATCCAGGTTGACAGTAAGAAATAATAAACTTTAATTAGAAATGTTCTGCTCTTTCACTATTTACTTGTTTCCAACTGACTAACATCACTTAAAGAACTATTTATAATTTTGCAAAAAATTACTATATTGCATAAACTGGGATGTCGACCATTACATAAAACAAGTCATCGAAAGGCATTTGGAACTGATTTATGAGTATCTTTAACTAAGTAAGTGGTGGTATTTATTATTATAAGATTTGAAATTTTTGTCTTAATTTAACGATGTAGATGTGTAATGGTCACAAATGTACACGTAGTTCTATATAAAATATCTTGGCTATGCTTAACAATTTTATACATGCATTGTGACTTGATATAAATAGATGTATATATATATATATACATATATACATGTATATCAATAAATTCTTAAATACTATGGTCTGCTTAGAAGAAAATGCCACTGTCAGCTGCACATACATGTATATATTATTATATATAAACACACACACACACACACACACACACACACACACACACACACACACACACACATATACACACACACACACATATACACATACATATATAAATGCAGTTTTACCTGTAGATATTTATAATATATATGTACAATCATGTAAGTTACCTATTTGATTTTTGGCAGCTGCCCATTCATAATCGAGTTCAAAAATTATGTTTGTAGTTTATCAATATTCATATAGTTGTGATAGGGTTTTATAAAGTGCAAGTTGTTTTCTTTGTTAAACAGTGATAATGAATACAAGTTTATTTTCACCCTGGCAAGTGGGCAACATGTATAGTTATTTGAGAGACAGAGACAGACAGACAGACACTTGACTGATTAACTACTGCCATAAAGGTTATTTTTTATAGAAAAGCTGGACCCTACCCACCCCCTCCAACTCACACTTGTGGACAAAAATATAAATTTTTTGGTCCCACTTGATGAAAACAGATAAAAATTGTGTTTGTGCCCCTTCCCCACTAAAGAAGGGATCATTTGTGTGTACTTTTCCATCAAAATCACACAATATAACACAATCTTAGATACACCAGTTGTGAAACACTGGTTGGGGGGGTGAATAGTCAACTGCATGTTAAATATTCATGCATTCATTCTGTCACCTGCAGTGATACAAACATTATATAAAATTGAGTTGTCTACCATTTATCTTGAATAATATTTGGATATATTTTGACAAGTGACTAATGGGTGGTGATAGTTATTTCATCTATAGTTATGTGATACACTGGTTGTTTTAAAAACACATTTAAAAGGTGTTTTATTAAGATGTTATGTCATGTGTTGGTTGCTGTTTTGTTTCCAGAACACTTTGCCTTGCTAATATTGTGATAGGAATGTCATGTTTCGTGCATGTACAAGAGTGTTCCTGTTAAATGTGAATAAGTTTTATTATTCTTTTTTATCTGATATAATACATTTACAAGTAGGTTGTGCATGTATTGTAAAATCATTTTGAAAATATATATTTATGGATTATTTGAGTTAATACTTGAAATAGTTTAAACTGAAGATCTTTTGTTTATGTTGAAACCCCATCAGAGAAATGCATTTTACATTTTATTTGTGTATATGTATACCATATTGTACTGTGTAGCATTTATGTCAGTTTATAGCAATAATGTAAATTTCTTTAGATATTTTGTAGTTAAAAACCCACAACTTCACCAATGGTACATTTAATTTCAATATATTTTCGTGCTTATATCCAATTAAGTTTCAAGCACACTGTTTTGGGTACACACCTCAGCTATCTGGGCTGTCTGTCCAGAACAGTGGGTTAGTTGTTGGTGGTTAGTAAGAGAGAAGAGGGTGTGGTGGTGTTACAGTTATACCTGACAGTGGGCGAGAGCCAGTACCGGGCTGTAAACCCTGTACCTACCAGCCTTATGTCTGATGGCTTAACCACAACACCACCAAGGCCATTAAATAGTACACATTTCGGTGGGGTGGGTGGGTGGATTTTCCCCCGGGTGAGTTGGAGTATAAACAATACTCGGGCACAGTAATTTAGGGTCTCCTCCAACTAACCAAATTAGGAATGTTTAAACTAAAAAGGGCAAGTTTTAATATTTTTCATTCATTAAATTAAACCCTTCATTCTTTAAAAAAAAACCTTGAGCATAAAATGTTTGAATACACCATGGCTTTGATGTATCAGTCATGGGTATAAGTGGTTGATACAGGAAACTCCCAATGTATCTGCAGAGGCAAACTGAGCTGAATGCTGCTCCCTCACTGGTGGCATTAAAGAAAACAAACTTCATATTGTCACAGCAGTACATGCAAAATTACTCATGTACAGTGTCATTTATACATTTATGGGGGTACTGGTTAAAATGAGAAATCATTTTGGTTGGTTAAGTATTTTTTCACTGTATCAATATTTTGCATAGTGTACCCATACAGTACAAGTATTTGAGTGTCATGTACTTATTTGTAATACAAAAGTACATGTTTGAACATATTAATATATATATATGTATTACGTGTTGTACTTGTTGTACATAATTTTGCTATAGTTTTATTTGTTGTTTTCATGGCATCTCTGGCTATAGACAATTATAAACTTGTAATCTGTTTGTTATATACCAATACAAGGCATGTTTTATGTTTTTTTAGTTTTTACTGAAATAAAATATGTAATTGCTAAAGGGGTATTCTCATGCAATTAGTTGTACCGACTTGTCACATGCAATCAAACTGTACTGTGAGAATATCCAAATTGGAATGAATTTTTATACATTCCAATTCCATGCAAAAAAATTACATATGAGAATGCTGCTTAATCAGTATTTATTACAGAATATAAGTTTTTTTTACTTCATATTTACATTGTCAGGTGTCATTTTGAATCATGACAACCAAAACTAAAGTTATCCATAACAGAAGGCCAAACAACAATATAGATTTGTAACTTACATGTATATATTATGTTCTCAGGGATATTTTTAATTGAAACTTACTTATTCATAATGTTTATTATTTTTAATACATTTTTGACATTTTTGTTTTTTGTTTTCATATTTTTATATTGTGCATATACCTTTATTATAATGTGTGTCCTTTCAGTAGTTAGCTGAATCAAAACCAACTCAAAAATCCTTCCAAAACATCTTCCTTTTATTTTTTTAAACATGTATTTAATGTCAAATGTTGGGTTTTGTCCTTTGTATCAGGCTTTGTAAATTATGTCCTAAATGAGCAGTGTATTTTAATATTTATGTTTTTTCTTTTTTGGAGGGGGTGGGGTGGGTGGAGTAATCCACTATCATAATCTCATTACTTGTTTCAAAATATATGTTGTAACAAAGGTTTACCTATTTGTAATTTTTTAGTACTAAGGTTTTCACATTTGTGATTAGTTGGTTTTTTGTTGTTTTTTTTCAATCTGATATATTTTCTCTCTATCTACATTTCAGTCTATACATATTTTTATTGTCTGTATATGTTTTGTAATGTTTTAATATTAATATTTATTTTTTTCCTGGTTTTTTTTAACCTTCAGTGCACAATTATTTGACAATTGTATGTTATGATTTTGTTTTATTATCTGTTGACACTATATAATAAATGATTTGAGACTTTTTCTTCTTTTGTTTTCATTTAAATAATTTATACAGTAAAAACTAAAAATGTATTTCTAGGGAATTAAAATATTTGTAAATATATTAATATATAATATCAGTTGTATTTGCAAATTTCATATTTCAGATTTTGTAATTATCACACCCTAGTTACATTGTCTAAATAATTGTACAATCAGTCACCCTATTAACTATCAATCAGATCAAAATTGTTGATTTGCCTTTAAAAGATGGGTCTGCTTACATTAAGTTACATGCCCTAAATGGAATTTGGTTTTGTCCACCTTCAAAACTACTGCCAAACATCTAATAAATCAAAAGGCCATAATATGCACTAATATGATTGATCTTTTCTGTAGTAAAATGCATACAAAAAATACCTTGCTAATTTTATGAAGGGAGTAGCCTATGTTCTGTCAAAAGAACAAAGTTCTTTTGACATGTTTTGAACTAACCATATGTTAGACACCAAATAGCCATGATTATAGTTTAAAATATTCCTTTCCTTTTCTTCAAAAATCTAAAACTGGGTCTCATTTGAAACAATAAGATCAACCTGGATTGGGCACATACAAACAAACCGGTGCAGTTGTGCTGAGTCTAACCTGTGCATGAGATTGCAGGCGCAGGCTATGAAAGTGACATGCTGTCATTTAATATTGTGACATATTTTTAGCCAGGAGATTGCTACCGGTAGTAATTCTGGTATTTTGCCATAAAATGTGGGAGCTATAACATTGTGATCAATAGTAATGAAATATTTCAGTCAACGGTCAACACTGAGGCAGATGGCATAGTTACTCTGCTTGTGTTTCAATCTATACATGAAAACTTAAGTGATTGAAAAGAGCGAAATGGGTG
>JAECMU010154460.1:3024-15900 GCA_016106625.1 Dracogyra subfuscus | reverse complement strand
CTTAGGACAGAATATCCAAACATTATTTCACAAAGTAGCTCTATAAGTGCCCTGTCATTAAGATTCTATTCCTCCGATTCCCAAGGGCATTTTGTACAATATGCAATATTAAAATTAATGATTTGGCTACAAGGGAGCTATCTGTGTGTTTACACAACCCATGAACAATCACTACAGGTACAATATTTCCAATTGCATATAATAACGGTCAATATCTCATAAATATTCACACGGTGCTAGACTAAAAGAATCCTTCATATGTGTCCATGTGGGACAGGGCTATTCCACCCGAGGGTACATAATTTGTTGTCCTGACATCATATAGCCCTTTCCCACATGGATACATAATGAAGGATTATTTTTTTCCCATCCAGTAGATGAAAAACAAACATTTTGGGAAAACGTGAAAAACCTACATTTTTATTTATTTTTTTATCATACAATAAAATAATCATAACCATTGAAAAGATCGTACCCAAAAATGGTTTATTCTAAAAGTATAAACCGAAAATGGCAGTATAATTTCATTATGACAGCAGGTTGCCTTGTTTTTATGAAATATATGGTTAAATGTGTCTGTAGACTCAATGTTTACAGTCGGCCAAGAATGGAAGGGAACGCGATGGCAATATAAAAGTAACAAGTAGGCGTATTTTTGCTTTAGTTACTAAGTGGGCAAGAAAAAGAAACAATCACGGTTGTCAGGTATAGATAAGGAAATTCCAAACCGCGGGACAAAATGTTTTGTCCCTTGGGTTGGAATTCCCTTATCTATACCTGACAACCGTGATAGATTCTATTATGACGTCATTGTGTTCAATATTGGGAGTAATACTTCTTTGGTAATATTAATATGAGTTGGATAGATTTATATCAATATTTTCTTATTAAAACTTTCATTATAAAAGCTGTCTTGTTAATTTGTAGTGCAAAATTAATTATATTTAACACATGAAACAGATGTGACAAATATGATTGTATGGTTTATTTATAATAAAATGGTCAAATAAAGAAGTTACTTTTTCAAATGAATGAGAGAAAAAGACTCCATCATAATATGCAGTAATGTGGAATAGAAAAAGTAAACCAGAGGGTGTACTTTTGCTATTCCACATTACCAAATATGATGGAGTCTATGAGTTTGAATATAGACAAATATACAAGTTAAAAGTGACAGACCCAAGTGGGTTTTTTACTATTAGAGCCATATTTTTTATCACTGAAATCAGACATTACTTGGATTTTATTGATTATCCATGTTCATACTTCCTAGGTGATTCTGGTCACCCTGTGTCTTGTTTTACAAAACAATTTTAGCTGATAAAATCGCCATAATTCCATAAGGTAATCTCAGCTCGAAGGTCACTTCATCAAACTGGGATCTAATACCGTGAAATGCATTTTTCATATGTTTAAAGATGCACATACCTTACATTTAAAAAATGCACATACCTTTGAGAAATAATGGTTATGGAGATGAGTTCTAATAATAATGAGTTTAGCTTTAGGAGTTTTAAAAGAAGCTTATGCTGCCTTCCATAAACATCATTTCAGAAGACTACCACACAAAATAATCTGTCTGTAATTTTTAAAACTTGATCCGAATGCTGCAGTTCCCAGCCTGTGTTAATGATGATTCACAGTATTAAAATTAAAGAAATGTTTCCAGTGACACGTTCATCTCTGTTTATTTGTTTAATGAATGTCCAGATTAGATAGGTTGCACTCTAGGGTCCATTTTCACAGGTTTAAAGTAGAGTCCTTAACTTTAAGTATGTATGTTGATTGACAGGTTGCGTGTTGCAGTTTTATCCATAATTATGTTAGATTTGTTTTGCCCGAAATTTGATTTGTAGGAATATACCATTTAGAATAAATAGCATTTGTCAGAGAAGCTGTGCTTAAACAACAGAACAACTCACAAATGAGACTAAACAGTACAGTTTGATACAAGAAAATTATATAAAATCTGGTGCAATTTTAACTTGCATTATATCATATAAGGATTAATTCTGGACTCCTGACAGATATAAATGGGCTGGTATCTATAAATGTCATGCACAAATAACTGCTATATTTCACTCCAAACCATTTTAACAATAAAACATTTTGATTAACAAGTAACTGCTACTTTTTTTTAATTTACATAGACACCGACAGGCAATCTGTGAATTCCATATTATTGTATAAAACTATTTTCACAGGTCGGTGAACTAAGTGTTTATTTAGTTCATTTAAATGGACTGACATGCAGTCGGTGAATTCCATATCACTCCTGGGACAGCGTTTCCTGTTAAGAGCAATACCTTTGCCTAATGGCAAATTCAAACAACTACAGGCCATTGAAAATTGTGAGAATGATCGATTCCTATATATATATCACTAAATATATATATTTTTTCTTTTTATCTGTCATTGACCAACATTTTTTTATACGAAATTTCTAATAAACTACCATAACCACTATCGGGAGGCATCATCGAAGGATCCTTCAAGCACTTCCCAGACAGCACTGAGGTAGGGATACATCAAAAAGAAAATAAGGGATGGAATGTTTGGACTTGTGGTGATGTCGTGCCAGGATGGACTCTACTGTCAAGGAGTTCTCTTCAGAGAAATGGACAACAACACCATCCATAGATTCCTGGAGATCATTGCCGGTGCCCATTACATCGAGCTGGCTAAGACCTTGCTTACCAACCGGTGGAGGAAGCAGGTGCCACAGTTCAATGCCAAACACTTCATCTCATCCCTGTAGTCGCCAACCATTTCAAGGGCTTAGTTCGAAATTACATTTTTTGTCCGTCATTCAAAATTTGTTTAAAAAAAACAAAACATTTTGTCTGATGCACTTTCTTTTGGCAGCCCCTCCAAAATGCTCAAATCACCTTAAAGCCCTTTTGGTCGAGCACTTTGGACATGAATAGTATGAAATGAGCTCATTTTGGCTTTAGGTCTTTGGTCTTTGACCTAACAACTAAATTTGTATTCCAAATTCTGACCCCCTTAAACTCACCCCCCAACTCCCCCCCCCCCCACCCCCAGGCTGGACCATATATACTCTGTCAAAAAAGAAATGCATAGGCAAAATAATTATGGAATTATCTCTTTAATACAGAGTGGCATAATTTTGTTATTTATGATTGTATCACAGTAACATTTTACATGAGTATGTGACAATGTTCTTGCTTTCTTTCCCTATCACCTATGTGTTTCTTTTTTAACAGACTATATATCGGACTTTACACTTTTAGACCCTCATTCAAAATTTTATGTTGAAATTACTTTTTAAAAAATATTATTAAATAGTCTGATCCTCTCTTCTTTCTCTTATTTATTTTTAGACTGTCCTTCTAAAATGCTCAAAATTATATAAATATTCGGCTGAGCAGTCAATTCTTTATATTTTTGGCATGTAACTTTTTATTTCTTTAACTATTTACTAATTGCTATTTTCAAAATTCTGCCCATTTTCCAATCTTATCTGAGGTTGGGCGTGTCCGAAACCTTAGTGGTATATGGGCATGTTAGACTAGTTATCTATCAATCAATAATGATTGGCAACGTTCTGACTTCCCAGTTTTCACTAATTAAAGAGTTTAGGACTGAATTATTTGTTTGGTGTTTAGTTTAGAGAGATTTCTGGTTTAAAGAGGTAACAGACAGTAACAGGCACTATATCAATATGCTAAGATGTATAAAAAAAAATAACTGTGAGTGTAGAATGGTCAGATAGGCAGACAAAAGACTAAGATAAACAGATATATTAGATGATAAAATAAGAAATCCTCAAGTAATAAAATAAGATATCCTGATACAATATATTATAAAATGAGATAGGAAATAATAGAACTGGGTGCTCCAGTTTGCTGATTTTACTGCTAAAATTTAGATTTATCTGTGACATGATATCAATGTCAATAAAATGAAAAAGTGTAACAGAGAAACCAGTAACAAATGAGGACAAATAAGAATATATAGTAGGTATATATTTTTTTTATTTCAAATTGTTTTGGTGAACAAATGATCTAGCAATAACCATTACAAACATGACCAGTTATAAAACATTTAATAAGAGTGGGTGGCTGGAATATTAGTGGATCTGACAGACAGACAGATATACATTAATTATTTGTCTTCTTTCACAATTTGCTTGCCTGTGTGGAAAAAGCCCAAATGAATATATATGTATTCCTAACTTTGAAATGATCAAATGGGAAACGATCTTTGCTTTTAAATGACGTTGGGATAGGAGGTTTTTTTTTATCCCTCTGATCCCTTGTTTCTTCTCTCCTCCCAATTCCATCTGAATTAGGCGTGAGATGTAGCCTGCAGGGCTTCTAGATTATGTTAGCCCCATTCCCATGGCTAGTGATATTCAGTGTTGGGCTAGAAAATAACTAGCCCAACGGCTAGTGGACAAAAACCTGTTGTCAAATGCTGCATTTACATATTTTGTAAATATAAATATCCTGCCCCGTCTTTCTGCCCCAATCTAAGTATTTAAAACCTCAATCTTCCTCTTTAGGTGACATATATGGTTATTACTATTATTAAAGATGTATTTATTTAAAGTAGGGCTAGTGAATTTTTAATCATGGCTAGTACATTTTTAAAATCACTGATCCCATGGCTAGTGGATTTTTATAAAATTCTAGAAACCCTGGTAGCCTGGCTTGAACGTGCTTGCTTGATGCATAGTCTGTTTGGAATCTATCCCCGTCGGTGGCCCATAGGTGATTTCTAGCCAGTGCACCACGACTCGTATATCAAACAAAGGCTGTAGTATGTGCTACCCTGTCTGTGGGATGGTTCATATAAAAGATCCATTCCTACTAATGGGAAAAAAACAGAGGCTTTTCTCTCTAAGACTATATGTCAAAATTACCAAATGTTTGACATCTAATAGCTGATGATTAATAACTCTAGTAGTGGTGTTGTTAAACAAAACTGACAGCTCCTCTTATCTTTCAAATTATTTTGCTGTCCACCTCCACATTCTGGTCCACGGTTTTCCAACTGTGACAGGTACTTGTTTCTTGTCACAATCAGCACCACACACTGCCATTTCCCATCAGCTTTAGCTGTAGGCTTAATCTGACCACTGTTAATGTTCATTTGGAATCAAATGCTAGAAATCGACAAGTGTTTCTTGAAAGTAGTCTGGGGTGGGATGTAGCTCAGTGGTACAGTGCTCCCTCGATGCGTAGTCGGTCTGGGATCGATCCCCGTCGGTGGGCCCATTGGGCTATTTCTCGTCACAGCCAGTGCACCATCTGGTATATCAAAGGCCGTGGTATGTGCTATTCTGTCTGTGGGATGGTGCATATAAAAGATCTCTTGCTGCTAATCGGAAAGAGTAGCCTATGAAGTGGCAATAGCGGGTTTCCTCTCTCAATATCTGTGTGGTCCTTAACCATATGTCTGATACCATATAACCATAAATAAAATGTGTTGAGTGCGTCGCTAAATAAAACATTTCTTTCTTTCTTTTTTTAAAAGTAGTCTGAAAACTTAATCGATTTACAGTTGACTTTTTCAAAGCAATGTGGAAAATATGACAAACATGTAGATAAAAAAGATTGATTTATATTATCATTCCTGAAAATTAGAAATTATAGATATATCTGAACTTTTAAAAACCTAATGTGGAAAGCTGCTTATGAAATTGGTTATAAGTGTATTTTGAGCATTTCTTTCCCACTCCTGCCAATTTTCAGCCTTGTGTATAACCTGACCACGGACACTGATTTATTCATCATCAGCTATTGGATGTCAAATATTTGGTAATTCCAACATACACATGTAGTCTTAAACAGCACACCTATTACATTTTTCCATTAGTAGCAAGGCATCTTTTTATGCACCATCCCACAGACAGGAGAGCACATACCATGACTTTTGATATACCATTCTTGGTCCACTGGCTGGAATGAGAAATAGCCCACTAGTCCCACTGACATGGATCAATTCTAGACTACTGTGCATCAGACATGCACTTTACCACTGAGCTACCTCCAAAAAGAAAAGAAAGGAAGGGAATGCTTTATTTAACGACACACTCAACACATTTTATTTACAATTATATGGCATCAGACATATGACTAAGAATCACATAGATATTGAGAGAGAAAACCCGCTGTCGCCACTTTATGGTCTATTCTTTTCGATAAGCAGCAAGGGATCTTTTATATACACCATACCACAGACAGGATAGTACATACCACAGCCTTTGATATGCCAATCATGGTGGACTGGCTGGAATGAGAAATAGCCCAATGGACCCATGGACGGAGAATCGATCCCAGACAGACCATGCATAGAGCAAGTGCTTTAAAACTCTTCAGAGTACATTCAGAGAAAATATTGATTAAAATGATGTTTAAAAGCCAACAAGACTGTAATAACACACGTACCTGAACATAACATTTTGGTAAGATTTAATATCCCCGCATATTGAGTTGTGAGTGATAATAAAACAATTTTAACATGTTCTCATTAGAATGTGGGGAAAACTGAAAAACATTATTCTATTTATTATTCATTAACAAAAGCAAATATCATATCATTTTTTAAAGATCCATAAAAACCTTCTATATATGCTAAAATAGAAGAAACTTGAAGATATATTTTCTGATGTCATTAACATTTAAAATACAGGCAACAACACAAATACTACAATATTTCAATGGATATTGAATGTTCTAACTGCATGGTATCCAACTAAAATGGATTGCTGTGAAAACCAGAAAGACCTCCAGAGTTCCATCCTGTGACATTTAATTTACCTACTAAACCAACTTCCATCTATTCTCCATTTTGGCCTCGAACTTAATTTGCTACCTATGGCAATTTTAAAATCTTTTTGCTGGAAGCAAAATGGAGACTTATAGTAAATTTGAATCTGCCTACAACAATTTTAAACCAGTAATGTTTGAAACGAATATAAAAACTAAATGTTATCTCTTCATCCAATGGCAGTTAATTTGTACCCTGTGGCAAAAAGCCTTTGATCTATGGCAATTCATACTGCAAGCACTGCAATGGTAGTCAGTGCAGTTGTTAAGTTTGAGTCCTGTGAATTTAAGACCAAAGAAGTCGGTTATATAGTCACTGAACAAACACAAATAATATTTGAAAACATGATAAATGTAACAATGGCAGCCAATTCATCAGTAAATGGGTGGCTAAACAAACAATTATGCCCCACATATACATTTCATAATTGCTTAAATCAATCAACAAGAGTACATAAATCAATTCAGTTTTACCACTGATTATCGACACAATATCATGTCATGCAATATGTATGTATCTGCAAATATCATTGTACTAGCTGCCACAGATCAATTTATTTGTTGTTTATGGTCCTAAACTTTTATTGTATCAATTTGCAAATTTGAAATTTGATAAGACTTCTGTGTTCTTTCATATTAACAAACATTCTGAAATTACTGATAAAGCAATATATGCCCACTACCAGACCCAATATATTTCCATATATCTTCAAGTTGAAGGACTATAACTTATTGACAAATACATAAATCACCATGAAAGTCAAACTTGAACTGTAACAGTACATGATAAAGCTATACACAACATTTCAGCTCAATATCTTATGGCATTAAAAAACAAATTTTCATATTTCCAAGTTCAAAGGCCATAACTCTTGTCAAAAATGGGTAATGAAAGTCAAACTTAATCTGAAACAGTAAACGATAAAGCTGTACATATATTATATAAATATAGTATATAAATACATTTTTCAATCATCAATGTTTTGTTTTTGTATTTTTTAGGCTTTTGGATTTTGTTTTGTTTAGTATACATTTCGTATCAATATTGTAGTCATGAAGTGAACTGCATTAATGCTGAAGACATGGGATCACTGTGAGTAGGACTATTGAGTAGGACTGGTGGATTGGGTCAGACAGTAATTTAAAGTACATACACTTAGCCGATATCGGAGAAAGCAGCTGTCAAGGCAAAACAAATCTATTTAGTTACTCAAGTTAAGCCTTTGAAAAAACACTCATACAACTAATCTCCATTTGTAATATTACACATCAAAAGTAAAGCTAAAATATATGCGAATGTTGCAAACCAAAACCTGACATAGCCATTAGGATTTAAATTCCCATGGTTTATATATTCTATCAATAATCACATCAACAAGAAGTGAATTACCGTAGGTCTATTATAGAAATAAAATCATTTTAGTTAATCTTCTTTTTGTCTGTTGGAACAATCCTTTGCTTTTAAAATGGGCCAATGTTGCTGTCTGCTTAGAACAGACTAAAGAAATGTTCTCCCAGTAAGAGAACATAATAACAGGGCTTTTAGCCCACTCCCATGGCTAGTGCTATTCCATGTTGGGCTAGTAAATAGCTACTCCTGTCATGCCCAATGGCTAGTGAATTTTGTTTTGTCAAATGCTGCAGTTTAGTATAATTATATATCCTGGCCCCAACACCACTAGCAGCACTAACATGCATGTGTACCAAGCACCCTTCTCTTTGTTAACTTGCAAGACACTGGCCAACAGGTCATAGGCAACTACCAGCAGTGTTTCAATTTGGAAATCAAGTTAAGTTCTAAGTTCTAAGTTTTTTACGTACACATTCAGAACAAGCTGTTGTAGCGTACGCCTGTCGCAGTCACAGGGACCGGCCTTGGCCAGATCCCTCCGTCTGAGACAGGAAAGGTGTAGGGGAGGGTAAGAGAGGACCGCCTGCACTATCAGGTTCAAGGGAGAACCAGTAGTCCAATCAACTTGGTGGCAGGTGGGGGTTATGTGGGTGCTATTGAATTTTGATACCCCAATGGGTGTGTCCGAAAATAAGGTTATGAGCGCAATTTAAATGTAAGAATTTTGGCGCAATTTTGATGGTCGTTCTAAATTGAAACAGGAGTGAGAGCTAGAATTTGTTCATTAGTAATCCGAAAGAGCTCTTTATCAAGTGTTTTAATGTAGACATTTATATTAGGAACATGGCATTTCATCCAAAGCAGACAAGAAGTGCTCGCACTGAGCCTTACGATGCAACAAATCACAAGAACTGGACAGCTAACAAACTAAAAAACTGAATTGAAACTGTCACTCATTCTTCCATGAAAGTGGCAACTTTAATTAATTTGTATGAAGACAATGTGTTAAATCAACAACCTGCTACTGTTGGGACACAAAAAGTAGCAGAATCAACACCAGATAACATTACTGAAGGGAGAAACATTTCTGAAATGAATGGCAATGGAAATACTAGTCATTTGGAGCAAGATGTACATTGACAGTGCAGTTTGATCAGTGGTCCACACAGTCATAACAGTGGTAATCCGGGGACAGCCCCAAACTGTTTAGCACCTCTACTACAGCTGATTAACAGTCAACAACAGATGATGTCAAACATGCAGATGCAAATTGGAAGTTTGATGGAAAACATGATTCTAACATTAGCAATGGGAGTAACCTGGCATCAGCATATGGAAGGTTATACGGTGAACACGACCACACTCAAACATCAACATTATGTTCTGTAGATGAGTTAGGAAATTTGGATAGATATGGCTCAGTAACAGGGATGGCTATACGGAATTCCATCTAACATGCTAACCCCATCATTACAAAGAGCAATTCAGGAAGGTAAGAATGTAAATCTTCGGTTATTACTATTGGATGGGTTCGAGTTTGATGCAAAACATTCAGACACAGACAGACAAAAATTAGATAGAAGACTAGCTCAGCCATTATCAATTACAGAATTCATCACTGCTTTTTCCAAATATAAAAGCTGCATGACTGACACCTATCCACAAAGACAGCGTGAGCTAGACCTATATGAAAACATCATTATCAGACTCCACAACCAGTTTTCCAACAGCCCAGCAGTCTATGACTACCACAAAATGTTCGCTTCTAGAGCAGCTGAAGCTTTAAGACATTCTATTAAGGTAGACTGATCATACATGGACCAAGACATTTACAGTCTGATTACAGCAGGGACACTTGTGCAAGAGCTGTGGTAGCATGACACATGCATTGGCTGACTGCACAATGTACAACTCCAATGATCAACAGTATAATGCTCCCACACAACACTGGGATGGTTCATCTAGAGACAGAAGTACTGGCAGTGATATCCATGGAAGGCCTAGGAAGTTCCTTAGGGGAGGAAAAGAAATCTGCAACGACTTTAATGGAGTTAAAGGTTGCTACAAAAGTAATTGTTTTTACATACACATTTGCAGTAAATGTAATAATTCCACACACAATGCACCTGAATGCAAACTAACTTCAAACAAAGTTAAAACCCATCTGGAAAATATGGGATGACAAATGGATCAGTTTTATGTACAAGAAGATGCCAAGCTCAGGGCGACCAACCTAATGGAAATATTTTCCCGGAATTTTCTGGTATTTTAATTTTTAAGCGTGTGAATGCCCCTTTCAAAAAACCATTAAAAAAAATATATAAAACATAATTTAATAAGCGACATATTTAAAAAAATAACAACAACAACAAGAGATACATAATAATAAAACAAATTGTATTATTTATTGGAATGTTATGTATTCAGTAATAAAAGTATAAATCAATCCACATAAGTGACAGAATTTTTCTATTTCCTTTTTAACAATAGCCCTATGTTATGGCTTGTCTAATAAAACATGCTAAATATATTCATAAGTGTAAATAAAGTTAGTATACCTAGTACAGCAATTAACAGAATTATTATGCACACACACACACACACACAGACACACACACTGACCAAGCATAAAAAAAAATCATCACCAACCCCTTCCCCCTAAAGGCTCCATGTTATTAGCAAATAGTGTAGAACAGTTTCACTACCAGTAATAAAGTGACAAACTTGGGAACAATATTATCTTTATGCAGGTACACTGCTACATTTCATCAGTGGGGTCGAACTAATTTGTGATTGACTGAATCGGGGACGAAATGTTTGGTATCCACATTAAGACTGACTATCGTTCTGCGTTACGCTTAGATTACTATTACAGTACCGTAGCACTTTTCGCGGCAAAATCTAACAATGGTTTGCAAAAAAATTAAAAACAATTATAGTTTAACTTACTTGAATAAAACAAGATCGGTCAGTTATATCAATTAAGTAATATTAATGTCAAGAATGTGTCAGAGATTACTGGTAGCCAAATAGTTTTTAGTGAAATGTTACATGTGAAAGCACACGAAAGGAATTTAAGAAAATTGTGGATCAGTTTCTTTTGTTTTCGTACGATCGCAAGTGTTCTTTGTTCAGGTTTTTACACACTGTGGTGAAGTTGCACGCATCGCCATAGAACCGACGTCTGCCCCGTAGTAATTACTATATTATATTTGAAACATTTTTAAAATAAATACATAAACTACACAGCAAGTAAGACAAATTTCATATATGGCTTCAGTTTACTCCATTGTCAAAAACATTTTCATTGGTCGGCTGTTAACAAATACAGCCAATAGACAAACGTTTTAGTAACAGCACGAAACAGTCGATAATATCAAGTTCAGGTTGCAATGCAGAATGATAAAATCTCTTTACTAAACTCGGGATTTAAAAATTTAGAAAATTTCAAATATATTCAGAAATCGTTGCTTCTCAAAACAATATGATAGTGAATTTGGAAAAAAATCCGGATATTTGGCATTAATTCCGGAATTCCGGATATGGGTTAAAAAATCTGGATTTTTTGGAAAAATCCAGAAAGTTGGTCACCCTGCAAGCTGCCAGATGTTACAACATCTGTGAATGTTAACAAATTAAGACTGGAACTTAAAATGCATCCTGACACAAAGTTCACACAATTCTTATGTGACAGCTTTGAGAATTGGTTCAAACCATTAGTATAAAAATTACCAGAGGTTAGCTAAGTGTGTGGCAATTTCCAATCTGCACTATAACAGCTGGAAATTTAACAAGTCAGAAAAAAGAAGAGTGTAAGAAAAACCTTTTATTAGGTCCCTTTAAAACACCACCATTTTCAACATACCGTGTCAGTCCTATTGGTATTGCCACTGGTAAATATTCTAACAAACATAGGTTCACAATGATTTACAGTGTGATAGCATCAATGATTCTATTGGTAAGGAGCAGTGCAGCCTAAAGTATGTAAACATAAATGATGCTATAAAAATTATACAGCAGAAAGGAAAGGGTGCATTATTATGTAAATATGACATTTATGATGCATTTAAATTGTGTCCATTAACAACTGTTTGCGATAAATTATATATATATATGACATATACTAGAATAAACAACAACACAATCATATTTTGGTTTGGGTAATAGACCATAGTTTTATTTATACATGCTAGTGCCTAATGTCGTCAAAGATGACATAGGAATTTAGAACTATGGTCCTCCATCTCAAAACTATAACTACATAATCACTAAACTAAATAACTAATATTAATTAACAGAATTAGGGTGAGGTGGGTGGGGATAAAACTTTATCGCTTAAAAAATTACGTCGTACCTTATCGCTGTTGGAAAATGAATGCCCGCCTTTTGGGGTTAAACAAAGGATCTTGGTTATAAGCCCTATGATTGGCTCATTCAAAGAACAGAATAAGAGATACGCCCTTCGATTGGGAGAAGACATGCCATACAATGAGACAGGACATGTTATGCATTATGCAGCGGAAGTAACTGATGCGTAACAATTTACGACATCAGTCACCGGAAGGTAAACAAAGAAGTGCATATTACAGAGACAATAAAATCAGGCCAACATTCTAAAAACAACTGTAGGCTGGCGATCTACAACATATTAATAACATGTTAATAACTTAACATTCACATTAACAACTGTTTGCGATAAATTATATATATATATGACATATACTAGAA
>JAECMU010154417.1:0-21902 GCA_016106625.1 Dracogyra subfuscus | reverse complement strand
TTTTTTTTTTTGTATTTTGTCATATATTAGACCCGTTATGCAGCCCAGACATTCTTTGTGCAATACCTCATCGTCTGAAAAAAGTATTACCACTTTTCCTGTTCGTACAGAGGTGGACAAAGTAATTTTATACCAGTGGCTTCGAATCACACTACTGAACAGCTGTTTAAAGCGAGACTCTTGGGTGTATAGTGACGACGCGACCTCTAAGGGGGAGATAATTTCTGGGTGTTCGCCATTAGCTGTATAAAAAATACATGTGTCATTTAATTTTGTATGTTTGTGCAGTAAAATGTTGGTTATAGGTACACTTCAAGAAATTATTTTTGTACTTGTAATTAAAAAAAAAAGTTCTTTGACATAGTTATTCACAGAAATGGGTATAATTCCGGTGTATTTCACACGATGTCCGTAATGAGGTTTTACTTGTGATTAATGAAAATACAATGTTTATTGCATCATTATAATGATTTTAAATAAGTACCACGCCACCGTTCCTCATTATAGCAAAAACTAATTATTAATTTATAAGATTTATATAAATTTGTATTTAGTGCTTAGGTACACTAACCACAAATGATAATGTAATGCAACCTGTAAGGCTGTAAGTGAATACCGTAAATGTATTAATTATTTTTTTTAAATTTCTTGTTCAGGTTCTTAAATTTTTTGGATACATTTTTAAAAATATTTTTTAAATATGTATTAAATCATAATATTTAAACTTTAAAAAAAAAATTAATTTTTTTTTTAAATATTTTTTTTTTAATGCCAAGATATATATGACCTTATATAGTATTCATATAACTTGTTGTAATAATTTTTTTTTTTTAATCTTGCGATTTTGGGGTTAAATTGTGTGAATTTAAAAATCTCCTGCTTTTTCAACACACATCTCCTGCTTTCTGTTGACTAAAGGTTGACAGGTCTGCTTCTTTCTTTGCATACACCTACCGTATAACCAGACATTTTCGTGGTCTGAATTTTTTGTGGTTTGGGGTATAAAAACATTTCAAGGTTTATATTCATCGTTTGCCAAATCTAAATTGAAAGTGATTTTATTTTCAAATTTTAGTAAGTCTAGTCTACTGGTTATTGTTGATTAAAGTTTCACCTGGGCTGCCAGTTGTTCGATACCAGCGACGTCTAAAGTTAAACAATAGTGCACTCAGCTGTAGCCTAATTGGCCACTGTGCTATTCGCAAGACAACTGATCAGTCTTTGATTTTGTATAAAGCCAATTAGGACGATTGTATGAACAAACCACTTAAAGGTAGAGTAAACTCATACCCGGACCACCAACACATACTAAAACTTTAACAAATGAAAAACATGTAATTTTAGAATTAATAAAAAACTAGATTATTCCTGCTAACTGGGGGTAGCCATTTTGTTTTGTTTTGAGACATATGGTGGTATAGCTTGGGGCGAAATGATGTCAGCTCCGTCCATCTTCTCTATACACAGTCTAAACAAACACTGTAATTTATGACAAGGCGCTTTGCTTTCATCAACCTGAATTGTAAAACAACATAAATGACTTGATTGTATAATAAACTATTTAACTAAATATGTTTCAATTTTTATCAATAGAATGAAATGAAGTTATAGTATAGTAAAATGCATATTATTAGGCCTATTGGTAGGGTACGTTCGAGCAAAACGACCACTCATAATACCCAAGTGATACTTTTCTTTTGTTTTGGACGACGTAATGGGTTAGTTTTGTAATTTTAGATGGGGAAAGTCTACTTAAGCAAGGGTTTTACAGAATTACTTACAGTAATAACACAGGGTGGCTGGTAATGTCCATTATGAATAGAGGGGTATCCGTGTGGTTATAACACAATACCCTGTGATCTTAATGAAAGAGGCACATCTTTTTAGTGCATCTACACAGTGTCTGGGGACTGTTACGGTATGGTAGAAATGACCATTTATTTAGTGAAGCCAACATATAAAGAACACTGTATTATATTTAACAATTTAATAAAATAATTAAATATAAGTTACAATTATAAGTCAGTATATATGGAAAGTAAATTATAACTAATGACAATAATCACATTCTTATCAATCTTACTAAATGTCACTGAATCAGTCCACGAAATCATGAAATGTCGATCTCCGATGTATCTTCATGATCAGTTATTGTCAACATCTTTGGTCTTTGGCAGATGTGATTGCGAATATAGGATGAGGTGTCTGCACAGAACTCAGATGTAAAGCAGCATGTGGCTATGTTGCTCATTAATAAGAATATTGTCTGAACATCAAAATATACACCTGCTAGTCAGGAACCACAGGTACATGTACATGCCACTGAAAGAAAAGACTGATTATTATTTCAGTATATGGGTTAATTTATGTACAAAACATAATAGTTATTTCAACACTTGACAATGGTGGTTTATTTTGTATCGAAAAATAATATATAATTGTTACTGGCTTACTGGGATGGCTATTATTACAGAACATTGTGATGCATCCCCAAAAATCAGGTATGTTTTGTTTCATTAGTTCAAAGACTAATTTTTGATGGTACAAAATGGCTGCGCCCATCACATTTAACCGTTTTATTAATTAACTATAAGATTATACTTGTTGATATTGATATTAAACAATAATGTGCATTATATATTGTTGAATATGTATACCTGTCCAAATGCCTTAATTGTCCCCTCCTTTAAGGACACCCTGACGTCTTGAGTTCACCATATGGTATTCAAAGCAGGTTTTCCTGGCTATGAAAGACGGTGAAGGTATAACAGACATCAATATCGATAAAACCAATTCATGCAACATGGATTATGAAAGTTATGGCAGAATTGAAAACACTGCAGGAAATGCAGTGTGGGTGGTGCACATTGATAATTAACTGTTTTGTGTATCCAGTACGTCCGAGCAGTACATGGTTATCGTAATGTTTATTTATTATTATGTGTATAACTGTGCAGTTTGTGATATTAACAATCAAGGATAGGCATTTATAAAAACAATATACAAAATTTAAAAATATTTCATTATATTCTACAAACAGTGAGATTCACACAATAACTCCTTTTTTTAAAATCGTATCCGGTGGACTTTACATGACAGGAAATAAAATGTTCTGATAAATTGTCAGTGTGTTATATGGTTTTCACAATAAATATTTTACAAAGAATTTGTAGATTTTTTCAAATATTTTCAAGCATTTATATTTTTGATGCTGACTACTTACCCTCGAAACCCACGAAAATAAAAATCCTTGAAAATGTCCAGTAATATGGTATATCCTCTTCCACGGCACTCTTATCTGTATTTGTTATTACTAGTGTTACTAGTGATGGACATTTGTTGGAATTTAATCACTGATCATCAGTTATAACATGTTTGCACCAACTGATCAGCTTTTATTTTGGTAACATGATAGGTTAGTTTAATCTAAGCCATTCTTATATTGCTCAGTGAATCACTAGCTATCTGGATAGACAAATGTGAAGAGCAAATTGCAAAAGCTATTAATGAAATTATCATAGCTGGTGATCTAAATATAGACTATCCTGAAGTCCCCTCCAAGAAGATGGCTTCAGTATTTTGAACAGATCATTTATAGCCACAAGAATCACAGCTGAATCAGAAACATTAATAGATCACATTTATACCAAGCCAAAACATATCTATGAAACTCAAGTACTTACATCTGCCATTAGTGAACTAGAGGAACAATAGTGTCCAACAAAGTTCAACCATATTACAATAACATATAGAGATTTCAAAAACGTCGGGGGAAATATTTTTCTAACTGATCTAATGAAAAAAAAAAAAAACCCTGGTATAAACTCTTTAATAAAATCCTTAGTAACTATGCACCAGTCATAACAAAATAAATACAGCAATGTACAGCTCGCACCTTGCTGGTTAACCTCAGAAATGAACAAAGCTGGGAGAAAATTTAATGTGAGCTTTTGGAGAAACAAAGTTACCTCTTTAATAAAGAAAGCAAAGGAAAACTACTACAAACAGGCTATTGAAGAAAATCAGACCACAGGTCATGTTTGGAAATCTCTAAATGAATTGAATACCAAGAAACATTTCATTTCATTTCAACTTATTTCCGTGCTTATATATCCAATTAAGGTTCAAGCACGCTGTCCTGGGCACACATGCACCTCAGCTATCTGAGCCGTCTGTCCAGGACAGTGGGTTAGTTGTTAGTTGGTTAGTAGTATGTTAGTGAGAAAGAAGAGGATGTAGTGGCCTTAAACCTATCCAATGAGTCCTTAAGAACACCCTTTGGGTTGGAGCCGGTACCGGGCTGCGAACCTTGTACCTACCAGCCTGTAGTCCGATGGCTTAACCACGACACCATTGAGGCCGGTCCCAAGAAACATACAATCCTCCCATTTCTAACACACTTTATAACAATTTAGTTAACTGCTAACATTCTACCTAGTATGCAGTCACCTACGGTTAACAATTAACACACAAGAACAGAACATGCATTCACATCACATTATTACAAATTATCTATTTACTATGTGATGATTGACAACAATTTGTCACACATTATGACTAAAAACACATACATGTATTATTATAAACATAATTATAACTGCTGATTCAATGTCTGTTAAAATTAAAGGTGTAATATCATAGTTGCAAGTTGCATATTTTGCTACACATTATAAAATAAAAACACAAATTATCATAAACTACAGATTCAATGTCTATGTTAGCTTGTCTGTGTTATTTTTACATTATTTAGACTTTCATTTCCGATTCGTGAGTACTGGCTTATTATGGATTACTACTGTCATATATGTCATATATTAACACTGTAAATGTTTATCACATGCACTTGAATTTTTAATTTAAACATTATTTTCCCAATTTGCAGTATGCATAGCAATTTACAAATGCATACATGTATTATATATATATACCAATGTGATTGGTTTGATGGAATTGAATTGATCAGTTGAATTGGACTAGAATGTTCTACTAAGGTTATAGGGGTTTGCTTAATTAGTTCCTAAGCTGACTGTATAAGAACTGGGAATATGCAGGTGTGTAACGAATAGGAGACAATCAATATGAACATACCTGTACCTCAGCATATCAGCATACTCACCGTGTAAAATTGCTAATCTTTTCAACAAACATTTCAGTGAGTTACCTGATAAGCTACTACTGGCTTCTGTGGCGCAGTATAGTTAAGCCATTGGACTACATACTGGTAGGTACAGGGTTCGCAGCCACTATACCCTCTTCTCACTAACCAACTAACAACTAACCCACTGTCATGGACAGTTCAGATAGCTGAGGTGTGTGCCCAGGATGGCATGCTTGAACCTTAATTGGATATTAGCACAAAAATAAGTTAAAAGAAGGAAAGATAAGCTTCTTAAAAATAATTAAAACTGTGATCCTAATGGTATTGATGACCATCTAAGAGAAATTACTCCTAACATATAGGTACAAGAATTGAAATTGTGCAGTATATCAGAAGCAGAAGTATATAAATCATTAGATGGACTGAATATAAATATATCTGCAGTGTTTGATAATATTGGACCAAAGATCTTAAAACTCTGCAGCAATGATTACTGAGTCAGTAACACATATCATCAACCTAAGTGTCAAAACAAATCAATACCCTGATACATTTAAATGTGCAATGGTAACATCTATTTTTAAAAATGTTGTAAAGTATGATCCTAGAAATTATAGACCCATATTCATTTTACCAACACTCTCAGAGATAAAAAAAAGTTTCTGCAAGAACGTGTCCGAGCTGGACATGGGCTGGCTGTAAGGGACTGAGGATCCACTCGTTGCCCAAAAAGGGGCATGGCCCTAATATGCCGATTGATCATGTTTCAGAATTTGCTGGTACAGCATCCTCGAAAAACTTGTAGCAAATTTATTATATTCCTAATATTATATGAATGATAACAATCTTCTTCACAAAGAGTAGTTAGGTTTTTTAAATCTCACTCATGTCAAATGGCACTTACAAAAATTACAGAAATGTGGCTAAAAGAGATGAATGAGGGAAATTTAGCAGGTGTTGTTTATTTGACCATAATATCCTAATATTAAAATTAAAGCACTTTAATTTTGATGGAAATGCCATAAAATAGATAGCATCGTATCTTACAAATAGGATACAACATACTTTTATAGGCAGTTCTAAATCAGTACCAGTAGTAGTGAAGGCAGGTGTCCCACAAGGTTCAATGTTGGGGCCCCTGCTGTTTCTAGTATTTATTAATGACCTACCATACATTGCCAGACATTTACACATGGATCTATTAGCTGATGACACAACATTACACATCTCTTATCCATCCCTAGATTTAATACAAGGAAAACTGAATAATGACCTTAACAACATAGAAGACAGGGTATGCAATTGGGATTTGGTTTGACAGGCCATTTGGGCCACTCACAGCAACACTTTGACTCGCCCATACAACTTTTAAATGGCCTGCAACCAAATGTCATTAAAATAAGAACTTAATTAAATTGCACTTTAAAAACATGTTATCATAGCATACAAACAATAATAATAACAACACAAAAGAAGGAAACAGAACTTGTTTTAGTTATATTACAAACTGTTATAATTAAATTATAATTATTATGTTGTCACAGGACCCACACAATCAAATATCTGGAATGTTTTACCAAGGCTCGGTCTTGGAATGAATAAGGTGCTCTTATGGCCATATGACGAGGAACTAAAAACAAATACTAAGTTGACAGCAATCTATACAAACAATAATCACATCCACTGGAGAAATAAACACACAATACAAGTTAAAGGCATAATCACTATTTAATTATAAAATGGATTATAATAACAACAATATTTCTAAACCATGCAAGGTAAATCACTATAATACCATAGTAGAATTTTGTGTCAATAATGTGAGCCTATATCAAACAAGGAACTAGTTACAGAATGTGACTGTTTAGAAATCTAAACAGACTCATCGTAAGTGACCTGTCAAGATTTCAGTTAATTTGAAGTTTCTACAACACTCGCACATGCACAGGTAATGATAGCTGTCGTTGACATCGTTCTGAATGATGATTGGGTGTTTGGTATTGTATTCTGTAAGAAACAAAAACATTCCAACACAATGTAACTTCAGAAAACCTCAGGCTCGTAAACAATATCAAAGCTTGATGAGTTGTTCTGATTGTAACTAAATAAGAAGACGGACATGGATAATGTTTTCAGAATATATAATCTAAACTGGCCGAGGCATTCATAATGGTTTTTGACTGTTTGATAAACTGTTAACTGGTCGCTATTAATTATGTCCTATATGGGTTTAGTTGCACAAATACTAATAGGAAACCAGTTGAAAAAAATAACTTTCCGATCTCTTATAAACATTAGTTATTTGCATTTGGTACATCATATAATATGAGGAAATTTTCAGTCACCAGGCAGGTGACATGTGATTAGATTTTGCCTTGCCCGACATTATTTTGACTTGTCATAGGTGATCAGGTGACCATAAAGTGCACACCCCGGAAAACTGGTGTACTATGTTAATAAAATGTCTTTAAATCAAAATAAAATAAACTGAATGTTACTAATAACTGCTCAGAAGCTATCACAGATTGAACAAAAGCACCTGGATTTTTATGTCAAACAAACAGTAATTAAAAATATTGACACTCACAAGCTGCTAGCTAGAGGTGAATGTTGACCATTAATAAAATTTGTAAAATGCTCAACTCTAAAACTATGTTACTTTTAAAGATTAAAAAATACCTGCCACTTCAAGTAAGAATACTTTATTTTAATGCTTATATTCAGCTTGTACTTGAATATTACCTTACAACATGGGGAAACTGTTCCAAGCAAGGTCTAAACAGAATCTCAAAATTATTTGTAAAAAGCTGGATAAACCACAGTTAAGAATCCTCTCTTTAAAGAATTAAAATGGTTAACAATGGACAAAAAGGTTGAATACTAAAAAGCTATTCTTGTTTACAAATCTCTTAATGGCATTGCTCCTCCATATCTGCAAAATAGTTTCCACTCCACAAATGAGGGAAATCTTTTAGCACTGAAACCAACTGTCCAGAGTCAAATCACTGGTATCCAGAGGCAGGACTCTGGATGGACATGCTCGAAGCCTTAGTGGTATATGAGCATGTTAATAGGTTTTACACACACACACTGAAACCAAAAAGTCTTCAGTACTCTGGTGTTGCTTGAAATGGCTTGCCCATTGTTAAGTCTTAATTGTTTTAAATACTGTTTGTAATTATCACCGTCCATATTGTTAAGTACAATGAAACTTAAGTTGTATAGACATATACCTTCCCTGTACATGTATATTGTATAGTTTATATTATATTATATTATATGTAGTTATAATGTAGTTCAATTTGATTTGTAGAGACTCAGAAGGTCTAAAGGGAGAATAGTTTTGTATTAATTGAGCGACATTCTTTTATATGAACATAAGAATGATTTAAATTATAATCACCATGCACCCATTGTCATTTTCATTGGAATAAATTCCTACAAATCACTAGTTTTACCTTTAATAACTAACTTTAAGAACATATTGCTTTGTGTACACATGAAAACCAGCCCCAACCCCAACATATTTATATCAATTTGAATAGCTAAACTGAAGGAATAATTCAGTTACATGTAATATTTTCCCAACACAATCAATGGTGAATTTTTATAATGGATCATCACATTGGTAGAGCAAAACTGATAAATTTTAAATGTAATCAACCATTGGAATATCAATATTTATTACAGTTGTCTTATACTACATAGTCATCTACACAATAAATGTATTCAATAAATAATATGTTAAAGCAATGCACATGAGGTCTGTTGTATAAACGTATGTTACACAGACAAGGTCTATTATTCACAAACACTTAGTTTTCATTTATAATATTATAGGGAAATTAGTTTGACATCCAATTTTTTCCCTTACTAAATGATGAATGAATGTTCCATTAGACCCCAGCAATACAAATGCATCAGCTATTAATAGCTGATGCATTTGTATTGCTGGGGTCTAATGGAACATTCATTCATCATTTGGTAAGGGAAAAAATAAACAAATACATTTATAGGAAAATGTATGAGTACATCATATATGTTTGTTGCACACCAATGTTATGTTCTTTTGAATTTATATTTATTAATGAAAATGTACAGGAATTATTAAAATGTTTTATTATTCTTTTTATATTATTATTCTTTATAGTGAATACCGAAGATATATCAAGGAACATACACAGAATTGCTTCCAACATGGATAAAACAATACTTAATGAACTCTGTATACCTGTTGAGTTCAAAAGTCGAGACGAATTTGACGTTAAAGCCTATGAACCTCTTGTCAATATATTTGAAATTCCCAGTCAGCTTCTTTTAATTATTCCTCAACTTCAAATGCTGCAGCATAGTGGATTGTTCATGAAAATCTGGCTGCGGGTAGGAGCAAAACACATGTCTGGCAGTATCAACTCCATTCTTGCAGTGTGGAACAATGCTAAACAACAGTGGGATAATCTAAGCATGGATATCAGAAATGGCACAATCACATTTCAGAACATAAAACAATATATGTATGACTTTGGTGAGGATTATGAAAAAATCAAAACTGAGTTTACTTTAATGAATGATGACAATACCTGTCAGTGGGTGGAGGAGAGAATTCAGCAACTTAAAACATTCTCAGTGTTGGATAAGTGTCATAGAGCAGCTAGTGAAATTATGAAAATTCAGAAGGAGTTCGGTTTCACTGGAGATTTCAGACCTGTCCAGGAAATACAAAATCTGGTATGCATCTGTTAGACATATTTTATATAAACATTTTCATAGCACCACTTAAATCTAACTAGTCATATATCATTTTCATAAAATTACACAGGGTTCGACACTAAGGTACGTCCGAACGACATTGTCTAGTAAACAGCTGGTTCGGTCTAGTTATAAGTGTTTATGAGTAGCCCGACTGGCCGTGTTGATAATTTATGAGCGGTGGATTAATTTGCCATCCAAACATTCATATTTTCCATTAAACTATTGGCACGGGAATCTCAAGTTCTACAGGTAGACATGATGCAGTGGGCAGTGAATAACTGAATAATCCCGACTGGTACTAACTGCTGACGGGCGCCTTATGTCACAACTCGATCGATTCCATTGATACCGGATCGACCGAGGTTTGTCAAATATAGAATGTATATTTGCTAAATTTAATGCATATAGATCTATGTCCTAAATACTATCAGCGAAAACAGTATTATTGTTTCAGCTTGATACTTCGGTACATTTTGTTGTTGAGGTTTTTTGGTCCAATAAATCGAATAAGGTAATGAAAATGCAAAACATACAATAGTGTACATTCTATGCTGGGGTGTCGTTAAATATTCATTCAACTGTTTGGTCTAGTTGATATTAGGTCAGGTCTAGTCAATTTTAAGACATACTAGTCCACTGGTCTAGTAGTAAATAAATTTAACGTCGAACCCTGTTACATAATATTAATTATGATAATAAATTCTTTTAGAGTGTATATAAAACATTAACTTATGCATAAGTTAGTTAATTCCTCCTTTTTAAACATTTTTTTCAGACCAAATCTAAAAATGTAGCCATGAAAAAGATGGATCAATCTGTTCTCAAAACCTGCTGGAAGTTGAAAGATGTCACTGAGAAACAAATTGAATGCTTGGTTGCTTTCAGAGAAAGCAAGCCCCTTGTTGACTGGCTAAGACAATCCATGACAGGTTAATTAATAGATGACTTACATTGTATACTTTTAATATAATATAATATTATGTTAGTGCTTTTTTCATATTAGTATATTTTTGCTAAAAACAAATTGTATTATAAGTATGTGAAGATGATCAAACTTAATATAATTTTATAAACTTACTATTATTTTGTCCTAAAAAGGCACTTATAAAAAGCCCTCACCCACATATAATAGACAATAACTGTGGCAGTTGTGGATTACCCAGCTTTTGTATTATATCATGTTTATTAAGTAATGTTTTGAAGAAAAAAAAACAGTGATGAATCAGTGATGATATATTTTGAACAGTCAAGGTCAAAAACTGTGTCAGACTATAACTTTTCAGGATCATAAATGTAGAAGACAAGGAAAGAGGGAGCAAATGCTGAAGCAAATCCTAAAATTTTGAGCAAAACAAACTTACCTGAAACCTTTTCACCATGTATTTCCATCATTCTACTCAAAATATTAGTTGTAATCCATATAAAAATTAATAGTGATTTATCTGCTGTTTGGCAGTTATGCAATTGGTAAAGCTAAATTGAATAAGTAATGTTATTCAATTTCAGGCATTTTCATTCAATTCAGGCAACAATCAGCCTGCCTCCCACACCCAGTCTAAAAGTGGAGCCTGTATGCTTGTGTTTGGGATTTAAGTTTTGAAATTTTAGTATATGATACAATGTACATGTATTTGTCAATTCAAACCCTTTAAAAAGTATTTGGATTTTTCTCTACTTCAGTTAGTAAAAAGGTTACAACCTTATTAATTAATGTAAGTGATTCCCCAAATGAGGTCTAACGTTTTGAAGACTAGATACATGTCTAAACCTTTGGTTCTGAGGTTTTTCTGTTGACTACTGTATTAAATGCATCTTAAAAGTGATTGATTTGACATTTTTATCAAAAAAACATCTGACTACTTGATAACATATACATGTATATTGTATTGTATATATAAGTATTGTCATTTACTCTTTTTTTTTTATCTATTTGAGTGGTAGAGGAGAAAAATATATGAAGTATTATATTTAAATATGGCAATATTGAAATGTGATTGAAATTCAAAAGGAAATACTGTATGTTTATGTCATATTAATGCACTTGAGTCTTACAGTTGTAATAAGTTTGTTTATTGTTTTGGTTATTGAACATCAGCTGGATTGAAGGAGTTGAAGGTGTTTGTGGATCTGGCTTACATTTCTGCCGGAGAAGGAGACCATGAGATTCATAAAGTGAACTGTCTACATGCTGCCACCATGGGATATGCTCCACTGGTGTTTGACTGTGACCAGCAGTGTGATTTTGCTAAATTTTTGGAAAGTTGTAAATCGGTTTGGAGAGAATTAATGACAAACCAAAAACTACCAGTCATGTTGGTAAGTTCTTGACTGACTACATATAATTACATATATCTTATGATCTATTCAGTAAAGTTATATATATATTTTTCCTCTCAAAGTAATCACATACCTCACAAAACTAGTCTGTTATGGTCTTTGTATTAAATCATATAAAATCAGTATCCATGAAAGGCATTCAGTCACGGATGCTTGTCCTAATAAAGTATTATATGAAAGTACTTTATTGAACCTTCTTCATAACCAGCATATTCCACTTATTGTTGATATTTTATAAAAATAATTGAATTATGACGGTTTACCAAGCTTTAGTAACGAGAACGCTTGACCAACCTCTGTGACATAGGGTAATAAAAAAAAAAAAAAAAAGAGTTATTAACAATTAACAAACATGTATTGGATCATAATAAGCTTATACATTAATTTATTTTAGTAACATATGCATGCTAAACATTGACAATCTCGACTAATTAGGCCTTTGCATCTATAGGTAAATTTGGGGCAGGACGAAGCCCAGTAGTAAAGCACTCGCTCGATGCACTGTCAGTGTGGGCTATTTCTTGTTCCAGCCAGTGCACCACAACTGGTATATCAAAGGCTGTGGTATGTACTACCCTGTCTGTGGGATGGTGCATAAAAGATCTCTTGCTGCTAATCGAAGTGTTGACAGCGAGTTTCTTCTCAATATCTGTGTGGTCCTTAACCATATGTCTGATGCCATATAACCATAAAATGTGTTGAGTGCATCGTTAAATAAAACACTTCTTTCTATAGGTAAATTTATCAAGTCAATCCATGACACCCTTTCAAATTGCACCTGAGTATTGTATTCATGTTGTTTGGCAATGACTTCTTTAATAATTAGAACAAGTGTCATACCAGTGCATGGTGTGATGTGCAACGTCCCATTGTCCTGTAAATAAAGTCCACATCACCCCAACTAGCTAGGTGTAATCAGATCATGCTATAGTAAATACACACTACTGGCCAAAACGGCCACATCACATTCTTTATTTTTTCTGGTATTATTAAACTGGTCTTTCTATCAGCAAATACAGTAAATAGTGGCAACCAATATACAACAATATTTTACATGTGTTGTTTGTTAAGTATAATGTGCATTAATTTTCACAATCGCCAGATTGAAATTACATGCACTGTTCAAACGCGATAGCACCCCCTCGCCATAAAAGGCAAGGTTTGGGAAATCACTTTTATAGTCATGTTATTTTGTGGTGTATTCAAGATCCACTTCCAAAATATACCCTATGT
Organism: Dracogyra subfuscus; assembly: GCA_016106625.1. Taxonomy (NCBI): domain Eukaryota; kingdom Metazoa; phylum Mollusca; class Gastropoda; order Neomphalida; family Peltospiridae; genus Dracogyra; species Dracogyra subfuscus. Next base: position 8,482 of record JAECMU010154417.1, on the reverse strand, counting down.
TTGAATTCTCAGCCACAGTCATAATGTCTAAACTGTCCAAGTCTTTAACCCACTGGAAATCTTTCTTGGGGAGATATTGGGACATGCTGTAGCCATACATTATTGGCATCCAAATACATAAAATAGGTAGCGGGTTCATTTTCATTAACTGTTGCCAGTTAGCTTTGGAAAATGTTTTTGAGATCATTGAAATTTTCACTCTTAGTCCATGCTTTACCATGAGATGGGGGATTTGCCTAGAAATTTTGACAGTGACCAGTGGTTAGCATACACTTTACATGTGAGATGGTGTTAATAATTACTTAACACTCTAAGGGTAGAGGAAGAGGGTGGTATGTTTGATATACATAACATTTATGAAGACTATATGTTATTTCTATTCATTATTTAGACCTAAAAATGTGGGGTGGTTTTTTTAATGCGCAGTCGGTCTAGGATCGATCCCTGTTGGTGGGATTGTTCCAACCAGTGTACCATGACTGATATATAAAAGGCCATGGTATTTGATATCCTGTCTGTTGGATGGTACATATAAATGATCCCTTGCTAAAAAAAAAGAAACAACCAATGTTTGAAAAAAATGTAGTGGGTTTTCAAGGTGCGTGCCCAGGGATTTCAGTGGGGTTGGGGGTTATAGACTGCATTGAGTGAAGTTTATATGGGGCTATGTTCCCCCAAAAAATATATTTCAATTTTTTTTATCTTGGTCAGGTAATGGTTTCGACCCCCAATAAACTCTCCCCCTGCACATGCACCCTTAGATTATATGTCAAAATTACCAAACATTTGATGTCCAAAAGCAGATGATGATATATCAATATGCTCTAACACTGATGTAGTTAAACAAAACAAACCAACTTTACACTTTCCAACAAAATAATATTTATTTGAATTTGTCAATTTAAAATTAAAAAGTGAAAATGGTCATTTTCTACTTTAGTATATTTATTAAAAATATATACATGACCGTACGTTTTTTGTACAGTGCAAGATTTCTCATTTCATTTTTGAGATGAACCCTACCATTTCAAATTCACAAACACACCTGTTAACTGAAATTGACAACAGGCTGTCGTTTGTGGTTTGCTGAGCAATGGCCACACAGGCGACGAATCGGGCATATACTTTTGACGTTCTCTGTTCATAGCGAACACACACACACACACACACACACACACATTTTTTAAAAGTGCAGTTGAACTTGTATTTCATATTTGTGCATGATATTATTATATGGTAACCAGACACCGTAATGTTAAGTTTAGACTCATCATCCATAAAGTCAATGACATAACAGTTAACATGTGAATGACATGTGCACAATCAAGAACAAGTGGGTTGTAAGGAGATGACAATTTATCATATCCAGCATAGTCATTCCACACTGACATGCTAGTTCAGTCTTTATTTTTTTATTATATTACATCAGATTATATATAATGCTGTAAGACTCATTTGTACCAGTGGTGGTATTCTTTGACTGAAAGTGACGTAACAATTAACACACGAATGACATGCACAATTAAGAACAATGGGGTTGTAAGGGGATGACAATTTATCATATCCCAGTGGTCTCTTCAGTATTCAGGAAAGGGTTGGAGGGAATTGGTAGAGCTGGTTCCACTTATAGGAAGGGATGGTACCTAATATTTGCAGGGTATAAGAAAGAAACAATTTATTTATTCTTACTGAGAGTTATATGTGTACTGAGTATTTTGTTTCGACAAAATCTGTCAGTGGCTCAAAGGAAATACACTATTTCTAGAAAGCCCGTAAGATTGTGGTGCAGGGACTATGAGAAACTTGTTTTATTTTCCAGTGGATAATTTCAAAATGTATGAATACATAACAGAAATATAACATGTTAAACGCGCTCTCTCACAGATCTAATTATTGACCCTCACAAGGTATATTATATCATAATATATACGTATGACTGGTACCTAAAAGTACTTTATTGAACCATCTACGTAACCACTATATCACACTTATTATTGATAGTTTATAAAAATAATTGAATTATGGGTATGGTCCATAATTCTGAGAAAAATTACGGCTATTTGGAGAGCAGAGGTGTGACATATTATTTTGAGTCACGTGACGGGCATTCCCTGAATAACCGCAGTGTTAAAACAATTACCAAGCTCATGTAACGAGAACACTTGACCGTCCTATGTGACGTAGGGTAAATCGAAAAACAACAACAATGAAAATAAATTATTGAAAAATAATAAAAACATGTACTGAATGATAATAAGCTTATACATTAATCTACAGAAGTATGCTAAAAATAACTTTGCATTTACAGATAAATGTATTGTTATTCGTACGTGAAAAACTCTAAACATCTGGATCACGAACACCTTCAGTTTCCATCTTGTCAAATTCATTATTATACAAAATATGTCATAACAGCTGACTTTGGATAGGAATTGGTACATTTTTAAAGAATACGCTGAACTAGACGATATTTATATACGATGTGACTATACATACGAAGGCCGTGTATATAGCCTCTGCTAATGAGGGCTGGCTATATTCACAGCAAAAATGTTTCTAGGTGGTAAATAAGTATTTGAATAGAAGGAATACATACTAAGTAGTGTACGAACAGAGCGTTTTCTGAACAGAGGAGGGAAGTACATGAATTTAGCGGATCCTTTTGTGTACGTTTTCCATAGACATATGAATAGTGTAATATTGCCTGTACAGTACTAGCAAAATAAATAATAATTAAAAAAGTTAATATTAATAATAATACACAATTATTATTATTATTATTATTAGCCTACTACTATCTTTTTGGGGTGGAGGGACAATGTTTTGTCTGGGAGAGGTATGGCTGTAAAAATGCAAGATTATTGTACGTGTACACATGCACATATGACATACTGAACTTGTCCTTGCAAGTAGAACTGGATACAACTGGGTTAAGTAATAATTTAATCTTAATTAAAATTAGCTCCACTTTTACATGTGGATCTAACAGCAGCCCATTGGAGCTCATATCCAGTTGAGCTTTCATTCAACCAATCAAAATCTTACTTGTAGAATAACTAAGCCAACCTTTGGACGACAGAACATGTGACAGTACACTGGTTGTTTTTTATGCTATATATTAAACCAAATGACCACTTTGCGAACTAGTCAAAATAATAATAATAATAATAAATGGTGAGTTCATGTTCTGAATGTTTATTATTTTACTTCAGCATATTTGCAAATTATTTTCGTTATGATATTAATAATATTTTTTTGTTATTATTTGACATGTATATAGTCGGCCCAAATTTTGCCAAGTCTGTATACACGGCGGTCATTTATATAAAATTCAAAAATACATTATATCACTACGAGTCTTTTGTTGTCATGTTTTAACTTATAAACATGAAGAGTTCTAACTTTTAAAAATGAAGCATGTCATGGAATTCCCTCGATCATCATTCAATAAATTTTTTTGGATCATACAGTAACTAGGTTTAATATTCCAAATGAATGTAATTTTCATTTATAATCCATATTTAGAGAAATAAGGCCTACTAAATCCGTGATTGAGCGCCTTTAAAGTATTAATATCTCTTTGAATACACGTGACATAATCACATTTTCCTGTTATTCACTTCCTGGATCACTGACCTTCATTCAACACTGAGCTGAACCCCCTGCTCATGAATAAGCTCATCGCGCAGTAGGCTGATAATGAGTTGTTTTACCCACCTGGGCTTATTCCCGGTCAAATATGCATATGTTTAATTGTAAACGATGATGAACCCGATTAGGAAATCTGTTACCAAGACCGAATGCCCCCCTTTCAAACCCAAGTAAATCGGTAATGTGTTTTGGGATTAGGCCACTCAGTACCAGAAAAGGGTAGCTTATTTTGTCAATATTAATGTCGGAGAAAATGTTACTAAACTATCGGAATGATATCTCTCTACAAATTTTTCATCATCAGGCTGACCGACCAAAACCAATCAAGCGACTCATAGGATTGTATGATGAACATTTTTCTGCAAGTAAAACACCCGAAACACTCCATAGCGTCAATATATTTGCTGTCATCCCCTTGCAATCCAGTTGTTCCTGCAATGCACATTCTATGAACAGTCAACAGAATCAAATCTAGTTGGAACTTGTTTAATGATGGATTGGGTTCATCCAGACCGAGTGGAAAAATGTCTGCTAGACTGGTTTAAATGCTATTTTCAGTTTTATTTTTGTAAATAAAACAATACATGTACAATGTCATAAGTGCCATTAGCACTTATCTGTGATAAATTTGGCTTGCACACCTGATTCAGGACATTTTAGTTCCATATTGAGTTTTGTGGGAAAGTACATATAAAAGATCCCTTGCTGCATTAGGAATATGTAGCGGGTTTCCTCTGTTGATGAGTCAGAATTACCAAATGTTTGACATCCAATAGCCGATGATTACTTAATCAGTGTGCTCTAGTGGTGTTGTTAAACAAAACAAACTTTATAACTTTTATTACCATCCACTGATTCACCCAGAAGAGTTAGAAATAAAAGAAACATAAGTAAAGTATTAAACCTCGATCTATGCATAGAAATTCAAAGTGACATTAGCCTCCAAACTAAGCTGTATGACAAAAAGGATGACTTCAACTTTTCAATGGTCAATTTTCCCTTTATGCCAAGCAATATACCTTCTGCTCCAGCTTTTGGTATCTGCCTATCACAACTTAATTCTAAGATATCTTTAAAGTTTTGAGCATTAATTGTACTCATTGCATGTAGATTTTAGACAATGCCATATTGTTGTTTCATCAGTGTTGTATATAATGTCCTGGGTCTCCTGACAGCATTCAAAATTTGAAGGCTATATGTTCTAATTAAGATGCATCACAGAACTTATGCATTTTTTTTTTTTTATCTCTTTGGTGAATCTCTTGCACATTGTTTTAGATGTAATGGAATTATCAATAACAATTCTGTAATTAAGATTTTGTGGGATTCTTTTTTTCTGTTTTAAAAATCCAACTATAGTCTATGAAAATTACATGGAAATACTTGAATCATAAAATAAATCCTAAATAAAACAGACTTTCAACCTGTTCATCAGCTGAGAACTGTTACTACTATTACAGAACGTTTATAGATATTATTTTACAATTTGTAGTAAAATGCCTAGAGTGTAGGAATGTTTACTGTTTACAGTACTAATATATGGTATTAAATGACAGTGGTACAAAATAACTATTATTTTCCTGGCAGTTTTAAATTTGATACTTAGAATTTTGTTTTAGCGGGACACATGTCACAATTTGCCATGGTTGAAGGAAGTGAGCCAGTCCCATGGTTCTGTGGAGGTGACATCGTTGTCTCAGGCAGGAATGATCAACTCCAAGGGTGTATATCGCATTGGAAACTTAACCAGAAAAACAGCACCTCCACAGCTGGTAAGTACATAAAATAGCAGACATATTTGTGTATCTTGTAAGGTTTAGCTTTTCAATGTTGAGCATATACCGTATATCACTGTCTATTTACCAACATTTCAAGCCTCTAAATACCAACATAAGAAGAGGGGTCAGTCAGTAAACAGAGTCAACAAAAAATATCTATAATCTGTCCCAAATGTTTTTTTAAAAAATAATTCCAATTGGGTTTGACAAAAGAAGAAAAGTGAACAAAAATTGAACTTTTTTTTAAATTTAGAAAACAATCAGTTCAGAAATAAATAATTTGTAGTAAATTCTGTAGTATGAAAAGGCTAGAGTAAATACCTGCAGTGGGTTAATTTTACAATAGTGGGATGTAGCCATGCAAGTGATAAAGTGATTTCTGTGATTTGATGAATCTTAGATTTGTTCCTTTACCAGTTTACCAGATCAACTTTTCTCATCCCAACCAGTGGCCCATTACATATATTAGAGATTTTCCTGTGTGTAAAACCCCCCACATGTTCAAGATCATTTATATCCAGTAAGAGTAGTCTATGTAGCAGCAGCAGGTTTTCCCTCTCATATTTATCCAAGTATCAAAATATTTTGCTATATATGTCCAATTAATTATTGACTCTTCGGGTTGACTTTGTTCCAAACAAACCATACCTGTATTATTTGCTCTTTTTTATACAATTACTTGCTCTTAATGACAGGACTAATTTGTGGTAATTGTGATGATGTAATATTGCCGATGGAGGTGACTTTACTCTTTAGTACTGTGATTTACTAAATATCAAATGAAAATGTTATTTTAGAAGTGTTATAGAATAAATAGAATTTGCTACTCATGTTTTTTCAATATGCAAAATATCAACCTCATCTAGTTAATCGGTAGTTGTCTTAGCAGAGTCTCAAAACATCCTAATTAACATAGACTCAGTTGATATTTATTACTCGTGATGAATGCTGCACGTGTATGTGTATCTTTTGAGGGATCTTCCTGGTTTTTATCTCGATCTCCTGGTCTAGTTTTTCACACTGGACAGAAGGTAAGCCTCTGAATGGTGAACAATACAATTAGTGTGATCATAATAGTAATGCAAAAAATTTTGAGTTTGTTTTAATAATATTACACATTTATTTCTGTTTTGTATGTGTTCCACCACATTATTAAAATGAAATCTCCCCCCACCCCAAAAAAAATAAAAAGAAAGAAGAAAAAAGATTCTAATTTAGGCGAGACAGATTAATTGTCAAATAGTCCTGCAAGTTTTATGTCACACACTATTAAAACAAAGATTAAAATTCTAATACATTTATAAAGCAACTGGAGCACAATTCATCATAGACAAAACAGACTAATCATCCAGTAGTCAAGCAAGCTGCCAGCCACATGTGATAATTGCAGGCTCTTCGGCCACCCTTTCAAAAGCTTACAGTATCCATCGCGTGTGAATGGGTTTTAACATTGGTAAATCTTTTCTTTGTCTTTACTATTCAAGTTCCCTGCATCTGTGTTGGCATACAGGTGTAATGGTACATGTGTGCTAATGTTTAGCCAGATTTAGGTAACTATATATGTTACGTAAATAATTGCTGCAAAAATATGCTTTAAGTTGATCTCGCCAAAAACAGTCAGGACTAAACAGGTTAACTGATGTGTACACAGACATGTTAGTGAGTTGATCTAATTGAAGACACTTGTAACGTGGAATTAACGAAAAAGTACACAGATGTGTGGTGTTAAGAAAGTTAATATTTCAAAGGCCATTAGCATTAATTTCATGTCACATTTTAGTCTGCCCACTATCCTTGCATTAATTTAGGGAGATGTTAATTTCAGAATCTACAGTAATAATTAATTTAAAAAAATAAAATATCAAAGTATATTGCTATAAATTCCAGACTGCTGAAGTGATATTAAACAAAGATTAAATTAAAATGTGCTGAGGTGTTGCTAAGCAAACATTCCTTTTATTTCTCTTCATCAGCAAATACATTTTTTGAAACTTAGAGAGAGTCCATATCTACTAGTAACACTGTTTTGCATGCAGTATCATTAAATAAACACCTCTTTCAAATTGTTTCTAAACTAATGATTAAAAAAGTACATCGATCAGTTTTTCAAAATAGTAAAAACAACACAAAACACAAGTTGATGCAGGTGTTGTGTTTCAAGTCTAATTATATGGGGAGATATGAGCACTAGTATACATAATCAGTTGACAAATAATGTCATGGGTAATATGCGATTTCACATAACATCACTCATGACAAAGTGTGAATAAGTATGGCAATAACCAAGGAAATGAATGTCAATGTTTCCGTAATAAGTATATCCACCATGTGTAATTATACATGATATCGGACAGACTTCATTAAGCATCTAATGACTGCATCAGGCATGGCCCTCTATTTCTCTTTCAGTGCCTCATGTACCATCAGACCTCTGTCCATTGGAGGATTGAGATGGTATTGTAATTTCTGGCTAAGATGATCCCATAGATTACAAACCAGATGAATGGGATGGCCATAACAAAACATTGACATTGTTTGTGGCAAAGAATTAGTGTACAATAAGAGATGAGTACAGTCTTGCATTGCCCTGTTGAAAGACCCTAAGATGGGGCTGGAATAATGGCAATAATTAAGACAGGTCATGTAATGCTGTGCAATACGATTTTGGTCATTCTGGTCTGTCTGCTGTTTTCATACAATTTATATAATTAATAATTCTTGTGATTTGGGCATACCTTGCTCTCAACTGCATCATACTAACTGCTCTCTCTTTGTCGAGCAATTAGCATTGACATGTTTGCAAGTGTTTTTCTGTTTAGTACAATTAATAAATATTGTGTTCATCATAAAGTTACTCACAGAAATGGGCATAATTCCGGTATATTGGTAATGAGCTTTTACTTATGATTAGTTGAAATACAATGTTTATTGCATGGTTATGATCAGTTGAAAATAAGTAACACACCACTGTACCTAATTATAGTAAAAATTGAATATTAATTTATAAGATTTATATTTGTCTTAGGTCTACTTTTAACAAACCACAAATAACG
>JAECMU010154379.1:0-11982 GCA_016106625.1 Dracogyra subfuscus | reverse complement strand
AAGGGATTACATTTGTCGTTGAAACGGGGATCGCCACGCGACCACAATTCAAGACACTTAGGACCACTCTTATCTCCATAAAATTTTTCTTGCAAAAAGAAACTTGCACACAAGTCTATGCATTGTTCACAGAGCAAATGTTTAGGTCTGTCTGAGTGTTTGTCCTCAGTCTGTTCTACAGACGGAGCTGGTGGGGTCCAGTAACTGTCATCATTAGGGTCCATGACCTCCGCGTTGATCCACTTCATCAAACAGCGGCACAGAGACCCACCAAACCGAAGGTACACAGGACTAAGAATATAAACCTGAAAATTAAAAGTTAAAGTTTAAAAGTTCGTTTTGTTTAAGGACACCACTAGAGCACATTGATTTATCAAATTCGCGGCGGCAATCGGCAATGCCGTTGCAAAAGTTATCGCAAACTTGATTTGCAACAGCATTTCATTGCCGTCGCAAATGTGTGAGTGTTGAAAAGTCTGTAGGCATTTCTCTCTGAACTCTGTCCAATTACAGATCCCAGAAAAAAGCATAAATGTATTATTGTGTGTAGCTCAGTTTCCTCAATAAATATTAATTGGTTTATTCTAGTATAGAAGCTTACGAAAGTAAAGTTGAGATGTTATATTTTAGCATATTATTACAACAGTGGATCAAATATTAAGAATTTTGACAGCATTAATATTTTCTCTAAAATTGCCACTGTAGTGCCGTTGCAAAATTGATTTGCGACTGCACTTAACTGCCGTTGCAAACTTGTCCGAATTTCAAGGGATGAATCATCGGCTATTGGATGTCAAACATTTGGTAATTATGACATGTATTCATCAGAGGAAACCCACTACATTTTTACTAATGCAACAAGGGATCTTTTTATGCACCATCCCAGAGACAGGATAGCACATACCACGATCTTTGATATAGAGCCAAGGTTACTTTCAATTTGACAATTCAACAAAAGTTTCAAGCAGTAAGAGACAATAGGTGTGCTATGTATAATCAAGTGCCGACAGTGTTCTAGGTAAGCACAACACTGGGTGTTTTCAAAAGGAAAGAATCCATGGTTTAATGACATTCAGCATATTTTTTAAAAACTACAATGGCTAATATAATCTGTGCCAAAAGCTACTACAAGTTATTTATCTCTGAGCTGACCGATTTGTACATTACATACAAAAATAGTAAAATATTTTGTTATTTCCAAAACACTTACTTTTCTTCTTATGTCAAACCAAACTGATATTATTTACTACAATTTTTTTTATTTTATAGAATGATGGGACAGACTATGTAAGTGTTTAAGCAGGGCTTTCCCCAGGGTGTTTAGCTGATACGGCCCGTGCTCCCTTAGCCAGCCAAGTAAGTGCCTTCATGTCCGGTAAGCGCCTTAATTGCAGGACCGTGTCGGCTTAATTTGTAACATGTATACAAAACAATGGAGCTGTGATCCGTAACGTCATTCACCACACATTATCACACTTCCATTTGGTATCTCTGCAATCCTTTAGATGTTCACTTTGAGGTCCATTGATCGCACCGTTTTAATTGTCGGCGGGCATGAAATATGGTTATTGTGACCCATAGAAAGGAACCGTAACAGCACAACATTTTACTATTAGCAGGAAGGATCTTACATATGCACTAAACCACAGCAAAATAAAGAAAGAAATGCTTTATTTAACGACACATTCAACATTTTATTTATGGTTATATGGTGTCAAGACATATGGTTAAGGACGACACAGATATTGAGAGAGGAAACCCGCTGTTTTCACTTCATGGGCAACTTTTTTCGATTAGCAGCAAGGGTTCTTTTATATGCACCATCATACAGAGAGTAGTACATACTACAGCATTTGATATATCGGTCATTGTGCACTGGTTGAAACGAGAAATAGCCCAATGGGCCCACCGACAGACAAAATATATTGTTTCCTGTAATGTAACATTTTGTTTTCATTTTGTTTTTCTTTATTTTAATAACAGTTTGTCTAATAAAATGGAAGGTTGCATTAAAAAAATAACATCTTTTTCAGGTATTTAAAATAACGGAGTAGCCCGACTAGATAATTAACATAAGAGAAATAATAACAAACCTGAATATAGGATGTTTTCTGATCAGGTAAACCAAAGAACAGCCTGAATACATCTCTGCAAAACAAAATTTCATTTTCATTTTAGTTTGGTGGCTTTGTGCAAGTATTTTGCATGAAACAGGGCTACAAACAAATATACGACAATATTTGAAATCATACATTTATGTCCTGCCCACGACACATGTTTCTATTCAATATTTCATCCACACCCATGCATTGCGAAGAAAGTCATCAACTCTACAAAAAAAAAATGATTTTCTCAGTTAGTTGACCATAGTAAATTCTATATTTGATAACTTGTTTTGGTGATAAGTCACTGCTAGACTAATAGTGGGTTATATCTATTTTGTAGGGCGTACCCATGTGTGCAAAATTAAATGAATGAATGAATGTTTAACAACACCCCAGCATGAAAAATACATCGGCTATTGGGTGTCAAACTATGGTAATGGGGAAACATTAATTGTGAATCACATAAATATAAAAATTCTAAAGTTAAATAAAAAAACAGTGTAAAGGACTGTGCAAAATACAAATATCACAGATAGATAAGATTACAATTTAGAATAAAACTCAGTGTCAGGTAGCAGAGCTTCTGGAATTTTATAAAAATCCACTAGCCATGGGATCAGTGATTTAAAAATGTACTAGCCATGATTAAAAATTCACATTCTCTGACCAAAAATATCTTTCCGAGTCTCTTTAAGATGAGAACATTCCACCAAAATGTGGCGCACCGTCAGAGTACACTGACAGTGCTCACACTGAGGTGGAGGATCTTTTTTCCAAGTCAATGGGTCAAATAACTATGACCGATGCTGGAACGACACCAGACAACTTCATCCTTTCTGCACTGTCTATAGGAGGACTGCCAATCTCCCACAAGATTAAACAGTCCTTGAAATAGGTCTCGTATTGGTTTCATCTTGGGGTTTTCATTCAAGATCAAGTTTTTTTATGAAATCATAAGGCAACAGAGCTTACTGTAACACATGCAAACAAAATAACACGTTTTCTTGGGGGTTTTGGGGTGGGTTTTTTTTTATCCCACTGGCCCCTTTTCTTTCTCTCCTTATTTCTTGCTGATCAGGGGCCTACACATGTAATTCATTAAACTCTCACAACTTTGCGATCTCACAGTGCAATGCTAAAAGACTTGTAATGAGGATGCTCTGTTGTCTAGCAGAGCCTAAGAGACCTTTGTGAATTAGACCCCTGGCAGGTCCTCCTATCTTTCCACTTGTTTCACTGTCCACATCTACATCCCAGTCCTTGTTTCTCCAACTGTGATAGGTGCTTGTCGCTCATGATCATCCGTGCCACACACCTGCCATTTCCCATTAGCTTTGAGCTTAGGCTGTGGTTTTCTGGCATTAAGAGCCACTTGTAACCACTTAAAATACTCCCCTCTGTCTTTAAACCCGCTGTCGACACTTCATGGACTACTCTTTCCGATTAGCAGCAAGGGATCATTTATGTGCGCTTCCCACAGGCAGGACAGCACAAACCATGTCCTTTGTTGAACCAGTTATGGATCATAAAAATGAAGTATTTTGTTCTTTCAAAAAAAAAATTTTTTTTATTTGACTGGTATCATATTCAAACCAAACTTAGAGAAGTAGTTTTGTTACTAACCTTGTATCTTTACTGTAAAAGGGATCCCTTGCTGAAATGTAAGCAACAAAATTGAAAAACACCCTTTGACACAAAGAAACTTAAGAATGCTAATTTTTCATAATACTTCTCCTTTAACCAACCTTTGTGCTCAGGTTTTTTTGTTTAATGAAATCTGGTCATGCAATTTTCTATGTTTAAATGTGTACATAGATAATTGAACTTTGGATGGGCATCTTAACAACAAAGAATGCTGATTTTTCGTAACACTACTCATTTAACCAACCTTAGTGCCCATGTTCACTGGCTGAAACTAGGGTATGTGACTTTAAGCATACTAAGTATTTAAAACATTGATTCACTATGTACATCAAGTAACTCACTGAATGATTTGGAATCCAAGTAGGGGAACTTGTCTTTGTTTTGAGCCAGCAGGGCAATATTAAGAATAAATGCACGTGCAGCATTTATTTTTGCTGAAAAGCATAAAAATATTGTTACATGAAATGTAGCATCTAAAAGACAAATTGCACAGAATACCAAAATGTGCACTCACAAACATAATTACACGTATATGTTTAGCCTTGATAAACCTAACTATTACTCAAAGCTCACCTTGGATAAAAAGATATATGTATACGTACCGTAGCCTAAAACAATCAGCTACCTGGAATTTTTATGAAACATAATGAAAATGTTTTAGCCATATTAATTTCAGTAGTAATGTACACAGTATTTACATGTATATGTCAATATGAAAATGTATCTTTATCAGTTGTACATACAAATAAAAACAGTTATTGATTAATTTAAAATATACATAAATCATTTGCAGTCAGAACTCTGCATAGGCATCAAAAGAAGAGAGCATCTGGGGTTGTGGGTATACTTGTATTTATTAATCTTATTTCTGGCCCTGAACAAGGATGATAATTAAAATTGATATGTCATAAATGTCCATTATTAATAACAAACTTCATTTCTTTGTTTTCAAGCATGTTGAAAAGATGTCATTAATAAATAACCATGTTGGTTAAATTAAGTATCTTTATGCTGTTTTCAGGATGACATTGTTTTCTTGTCACCATTAGCGAGATAGTGGAACTTCTCTAAACTGGACATGCATGAACCAACATTTTTGTCTGGTTTTCAGAGGTGTCCAGTTTTCAGGGCTTTGCACTGATATAAAACCGTTTGTTGTACTCTGTCGTGTCCTATTCACATTAGGCTTTATATATGTATTGAAGATGAATCCAACTGTTAATAATCAAATAAAGAACATATGAGTTGAGATATTTTAATGTTAGTTTATATAATTTTAAAACATTTAATGATTTTAAGTTTATCATCAGGTGATAGTTCAATACAGCGAAGTTTAGTTGGACATTCCATATTAGAAATATATATGGCAACGAACCACTACTGACATCTTTTTTCGACACCGAAAAGGCAACATTACTTTTGCCTACTGTTTATTTTTTTGCTAAATAAAAGATTTAAAACAAAATCCAATTCTTGGTTTTTGAAAATTTCCATTAACACTGGTTAAGCTTAACTTAATTAGCCCCAGATTTTAACCTGTATGCTGTATTTTAATGGTGATTATGCAGAGTCTGGGTGGACAGACATTATTTTTTATTTTATTTTTAATTTATTATTATATAATTACAAACTTTCCAAATTTATACGATTTACTGTATTCTGATTGGCTGACGTCACTAAAAAACCATGCATTATCCTTCAATAAACCTCATAAAAATACGTCATCACGGAAGACCGTGATCAGTTGTTGTCGTCATCTTCGGTCTTAATTGGCAGATGTGATTGCGAATATAGGATGAGGCGTCTGCACAGAACTCAGATGTAAAGCAACATGTGGCTATGTTGTTCATTAATAAGAAAATCGCCTGTCTCTGAACACGAACAGTGTTTTCATACCAAATGTAACTTGCTAGACGTTTCTCGAAAGTGCTTGTGTTCACTAGATTAACCTCCCCTTCACTTTAAAGAACTTTCTCTGACGTCATGTTTAAAATATGACGTCATACCAAAGACTCATAATATTTTATTAAAGGGTCAAAATCTACATTTTATAAACTTAAAATGTACATCTATAACAACTTCTTGTACTGTTTGTAATTATAAGAATTGTTTCTAATTTTTTAGGAATTTATCAATGTATAAAAGTCACAAATGGGTCCCTGAAACATTACCGTACACACATGTATAGACATAATTGCACAAAATAAAAAAAAGAGAAAAAATTATACCACAGCAACAACACACCCACACAAACTAATTATCTCATGTACACAGATACATACACACGCGTGCACGCGCGCACACACACACACACACAAGATTGCTATAGAAAAAGAACAACAGGTTTTAAACAAGTCCCGAGTTATATATGTCTATCATATGTAAGAAACTGTATTACCAACCTTGCATTTCTCTGTTCTTATCACAATATGTTCCTATCAATTGTTACACTGAACTAGGGTGTCATGTCAAGTTAATTAGTTTCAACTCAAAGACATGTAACCTGACATCATACAATAACAAAAACACATTTAACTATTTTTGACTATCATAATGAATTTTTTTTAAAGTTGAATTCTCGTATTTTCTAGCATACCATCTACAAAATGGTCATGAATGGTGATAAAAGCATGGTCCAGCATGGACTGGATATTCCTGGAATCACACGGTATGTCTCGGATAATTCCATGGCGAACTGTGTAGCTGCGAAACACAATGGTGAACCGAGTCCAGAATGCCTTCCCCTGAAAACCCACATAACAATCAACATTAATCAATCATGGAGGAAAATACTTTTTTAAAGTTTATTTTTGTGCTTTCATCCAATTACGGTTCAAGCTCGCTGTCCTAGGCACACACCTCAGCTGTCTGGGCTGTCTGTTCAGGACAGTGAGTTAATGGTTTGTTGTTAAGAGAGAGAAAGAAAAAAAAGAAAAACTTTTTTTATTTAATGATGCACTCAACACATTTTATTTACGGTTATATGGCATCAGACATATGGTTAAGGACCACACAGATATTGAGAGAGGAAACCCGCTGTCACCACTTCATGGGCTACTCTTTCCGATTAGCAGGAAGGCATCTTTTATATGTACCATCCCAAAGACAGGATAGCACATATCATGGCCTTTGATATACCAGTCGTGGTCTACTGGCTGTGACTAGAAATAGCCCAATGGGCCCACTGACGGGGATCGATCCTAGACCGACTGTGTACCATGAGAGAGAGAGAGAGAGAGAGAGAGAGAGAGAGAGAGAGAGAGAGAGACAGAGAGACAGAGACAGAGACAAAGAGAAGTCGGTGTGGTGGTCGTACACCTCCTTAGTAAGTCATTAAACTTGTTCTTGGTGGGTGCCAGAAGCAGGATGCGAACCAAGTAGCCATCAGTTTTAGTTGGCAGAGTATGTATATGAAGATAGGATCATAGAATCAAATTCCCTTGGTTGACCGATTCTCTGATTGGGTTTTGCCTCTCGACTGGTATATCAAAGATAGTGGTACAGGCGCTGTCCTGTCTGTGGGAAAGTACATATATGGGTACATATGTACATGTAAAAGATTACTTGCTACGGAGTTCTAATACGTTTTCTTTAAGAAGTCCTACAAATGTTTGATATTCAATAGCCGATGTTCAATTAAATACACTATATACTAAAATGCTAAATAATAGTTGCTAATTAATTTTCAATAGATTAGTAACCATACACTACTTAAAATTCTTAAAACAAAATATTCTCTAAAAATGTTCATCCTGATCATGAATCCCAGCTGGAAAATAAAGACAAATGCCTGTTCAAATCAAGTGGAGGTTATTTTCATTACTTGTGATGCAAGTGTAAAACTACACACTATTATTAGGCTATAAGTATAAGGAACATTAATTAATAGTTTGTTTTAGGTCTGAAAATGAGAAGTACATCACAACACAAATTTAAAAGACTTCTTATTAAAGAGAAGGTATACATTTTTAAAAGTATTTATTATAAAACATATTGGGTAATTAAAATTATGAATGCATGCTTAAATGCACAATTATATTAATATCAGTTGTTGGGAGAATTCAGTGTCATACATGTATGTAGCTCAAGTATAGAGCAAGTCATTTGAAAATGTTCAAAACTTCCAGCTGGCACAGGCCTTAAATTATTAATCCTTGCTGTTAAATTTAGAATACATACATGCATATATCATGGCTTCGAGATTATGGCTAGTGATATTCTATGTTGGGCTAGTAAATAACTATTACTGTAATGCCCAATGGCTAGTGAAAACAAGAGATGAAATGTTGCATTTATGTCTATTTATAAACATGAATATCCTGCACCTACTCCAAACCCCATTGTTAGTGTTTTATGCTCTATTTCCCTCTTTAGGTGACATACCATATCTTATTATTACTATTATTTAGTAAAACTGTATTAACTTAAAGTAAAGTAGGGCTAGTAGATGTTAAATCATGGCTAGTACATTTTTCAAATCACTGATCCCATGGCTTGTGGATTTTATAACATTTCTAGAAGCCCTGTATATCTTCTTTTTTTTTTTTAAATCTTGTCTCCAATAAAGATTGCATTCATCATTTCTTGGATATCCTGGGTGCATAGCCTAAATTTCACCTTCAGTTTCAAGGATCAATTTAGGTTATCGACTGATTACCTGCTGATTTTGTAGGTGATAGAAAAATCAATGTGATGCAGAAATCAGAGGATCATTTGTTTTATCATCCCAGTTTTATTTCAAAGTTTGTTGTCCAAATATTATCCAGAAAAGAGTCATGTATCAGTTCCTTTTTGTCCAAATTATTTGATCAACTTATCTAAATACCAATTTTACCACGATTTTTACATTGTTTCAACTAATACCATTTAATTAATGAGATATTTTTATATTTGTCTGTTTCATTGAATGTTGATTTTTTTTTTTTAAATAAAACCAAAGTTGTATGCACGTATATGCATCTGTAAAATTTAGGAAAGAACATATGTCCACCATATTTTGTGTGAAAAATACACAAAGGTTGGTCTTAATTATTTTCTCAATTTAATAAATCAGAGTAGTTGCTAATGTAATATTAGTGACCACAAGGATACAAATAAAAATAAATTATTAGTACCTGATCCTTGACCATGCAAGAAAATGTCTCCTTGTGTTTGTTGAAGAAAATGAACTCTGATGGGGAAAGTTCTTCATCAAACAAGCCATAATCTGCGTCTGACAAGCGAATCTTCCTCATGTCTGCGTGTTAACCATCACACCTGACAATGAAACACTTTTACAATAAGAAAATATCATGAACATTTATCACAATATTTGTGTAATAAATAAAACTTCTCCACTTTACTCAATGTTTAGAAAATACAATATATTTCAAGGCACCATTCCACGAAGCGATCTTAGCACTACTATCACAGTAAATATCTACCAATGCGACCTTAATTTGTTTCTACAATTGCCAGCTCATTCCACAACACGGCATAGCTTAATGTCATCGTAAATTACAGTGAAATTTACAATTGGTAGGCCTATCAGGCAGTTGTAAGCCACTAACATAGATGTCAAATGGCAGTTTGATGATGATGATTTGATTATCGTCTATGAAGGATACTAACTCTTTGTGTAAAAATGGACCTAATATATACTAAATACTTTTTATGAAACTGCGTTCGATGAAAAACATTCTAGGCTATTCAACCTTAAGGTGTAGTTATGGTAGATAACTCCTAATGTTTTCTTGGAACGGGCTGCAGAACTGTTAAGATCTCAGGGTTCAAACTTAACGACGGCATCAACAGCAATGCCGTCACTGAGATATGAATTGCCACAGATAGAGAGTGTCACCGACAGAACAAAAGTGCTGTCGGTAAAGCTCTTCAACAATGACATAATTAATGTATTCACCTGGTGCACATTATCTGCCAATATTTAACATTTGCACATTTGAAATATGTCTACATACAGCAAAATAACTTTTTAGTCATGTTTGTTTGCTGCCAAAGTCACTTTTAAAACATTTCCATAGGCAAGCTCAAAATTGCCGCTGGTTGGTTGTACACCTTTGGCAATTCATTCAAAAAGTGCCAGTGGGAGACACGTTCTTAAGTTCGAGCCCTGAGATCTGTCATGTACAATTACTGTAACACATATTAGTCCGACTCAAGCATGTTTGGTCTGGCAGGTTTTGATTCGGACCAGCACAATTTGTAGCTTACCAAATCACTTACACTTACATTTTCACTATCAGTTTAATGCAAATTAATGCAAGTGCCAGCTTTGTTGTCGATGTTAAACGAAAGGGTGCCGTGGGCCTTGCACCTAATTAGGTATGAACAACATGTTTCACCTGTAAAGTTTTAAAGAAAGAAAGAATGAAATGTTTTATTTAATGACGCACTCAACACATTTTATTTACGGTTATATGGCATCAAACATATGGTTAAGGGCCACACAGATTTTGAGAGGAAACCTGCTGTTGCCACTTCATGGGCTACTCTTTCCGATTAGCAGCAAGGGATCTTTTATTTGCGCTTCCCACAGGCAGGATAGCACAAACCATGGCCCTTTTTTTAACCAGTTATGGATCACTGGTCGGTGCAAGTGGGTTACACTTACCCATTGAGCCTTGTGGAGCACTCACTCGGGGTTTGGAGTCGGTATCTGGATTTAAAATCCCATGCCTCGACTGGCATCCAAACTCAGTAAAGTTTTAAAAATGTGTTATAATCAACAGCTGATTGTCACATATATAGGCTACAACCAAATCAACATATATTTGTTATAACCTGACTAATAATTGGGTCTATTTGTTATTTGTTAATAACTATGCTGATTGGGGGAAGTTGACCACAGTGACTGTTCAACCACTGGGGGTGTGACGAGTTGACTGGGGCGAGCGCCGAGTTTGTTTTGGAGTGAGTCGACCTGCTCCCAAAGAAACAGATTCGAACTGATCAAGAAAATAATAGTCTTTCCAAATGTTTAATAAATAAACTGTGATGTTGCTGATACTTGAATAGTAACTTTATTTTATTTTATTTCAGGTACATTTTTAGGTTTTAACGTATTTTAACTTCAATCCATGTGTTGAAAACAAAAAATGCGCCCTCCATTTTCACTGACGAAAACACATCAGACAAGCTTACTTTACTTACATAAACGAAATATGGTATGTTATATATAAACGAAATTCGGAATAATTAAGCAATGTGTGGATTCAACACCTACAGCAAAAACTGCATTTAATTCATAGTCTGTACCTACGTTTACAATATATTTTATATGATTAATTACCAACGAAATCACAACACAGGGCCACATTTTCATTGAACGAGTTCTATTGGTGCATTGTTACGTTGTAATAATGCGCCGTTTACATTCTAGATACTTCGGGACTGTTGATGCAATGTTCGGCACTTTAATTTCAAAAGGATTGATCAAAACAATAATTTCTCGGCATTTTCTTCCATAATACAACTGTAGCTTTAAATTAATTAATATAAATACTGTCTTATTAAAGTCAGTTAGTCGTGTGATAAAGCGCTCGCTTGGTGCGCTGTTGGTCTTATCCATGTCCGTGAGCTCATTAGGCTATTTTTCGTTCCTGCCATTGCCCCACGACTGGTATTACCAAACCCGTGGCATGTACATTATTATGGCTGTGGGATGATGAATATAAAAGATTATTGGTACTAATAGAATAAATATGTACATCGCTAGTTTCCTCTAAGACTATTAAAGAGACATTCCCGAGTTTGCTGCATTGTAAGATATTTCCACCTAATAAAATATTTCTACGATTAAACTTGCATATTAAATACATTTTTTTGTTTAGAATATAAATGTCTGTGTATCTAATGTGTTTCTGATCGTCTTAATATTTATAAGAAGTCCAAACGGGATTTCGTCTTCCAATAATTTCGTACGTACGAACAAATTTATTTTTAGAAAATAAAATAAAAAACTAACGTAGTACAAAATATTAGAATGATCAGAAACACGTTTAATATAGGCCCTACAACCACTAATATTCTAAACAAGAAAATATATTTAATGTTAGTTTAATCGCAGAAATACTTTATTAATAGATATAACATCTTAAAATATTGCAGCAAACTCAGGAATGTCCCTTTAATAATCAATGTGCTTTTGTGGTGTCGTTAAACACTAAATCTTAGGCGTCTGCTGTCTGTAACTGCATGGTGAGACCAGTGGCAGTAGCGTAACTGAGTCTTTATT